>CM062294.1:51728054-51781370 GCA_031216915.1 Pictodentalium vernedei
TACTATTGACAAATTTTATTCTCTTTCGGATCAACTTCTGTCCCAGTTCAAAAAACCAGCGGTCATTAGCCAGACCTCTTTCAATCAACGTGCTCGTTCTAAATCGCCGGTGGCCCGCCAGCAAATTTCATTTTCTACTTCCAGAGAAACTCCATCGAAAAGAAAAAGACGAGAAACCATCTCTCCTACAGCACCAGCGACCAAAAAACCATCATTTGCAGCACGCTGCTCCACAACACCGGAATCGCCATCGTACGCCAGCATAGTCAAAACACCACCTCAAAAGAAACCATCTGCAAACGGCAAGTCGTCATTTTACAGATTCTGGAAATCTGGTGAAAACAAGAACAGCTGGACCCTGCCAGTCAAACCAAACAAACCTGTTTGGATCATCGGATCATCGAACATCTCGAGGATTGATGCCAACCCTCCACCCAACACGTTCATCGCATCATACTCTGGTGGAACCTTAAATCACATTCGTCAGATGGCCAAGAACATGGAAAAAGAGAAAGATCGACAGCACCCCAAAGCAATTTTATTCAACGTTGGGGTCAACAATAGAGAAGACTGGCGCATAGACGTGCAGAACAGAAAAAAGATTGGTCACACATCAACAGGTAGACTAGGTAATATGATAAGCAATTTCCGCAAATGTTACCCTAATACAAAACTTCTTTTTCAGGAACATAATTTTTCTTCTAGTTTATGTTCTAGGGACCAACAAAATTTGACTGTTATCAACGAGGCTGCGAAGTCTACAAAGAATTTGGAGATAATCCCGGCAATTCCAGCAAGCCAGTTTAAATGTTGCCCAGGTGATCCCATCCACTGGTCGACGGAAACAGCGAACAGAATCTACCAAGGATGGCTGCCACGCATAGAACCATACATCAAAGAGCAGCCTTTAAACTAATTACAGAAGAAGGCATCAGCCATGGAGAGAAAGTAGGACTAGGAACCGAAATAGTAAACTTGGTTCCTGATCTAAAATTAACTGAAGGTGAGAAAGATCTACTCAGGTATGGTTTAACTTTCGTTCCCGCCCCAGCCCCATTAAAACCTAAGCCCAAAACCGTAGATTTTGGGACAGGTGCATTTGTCATGGATGATTACAGTTACATTAACGAAATGAACGGTGGTCCAGCAAGCCAACATTTTTTTAGGGCAACAGCATTGGCAGATAAATTTCGAAATTCAACAGGCTCAAAAGACCTCTTTGCCAATCCAACCGGGTGGTGCCCATCACCTCGGAAAGTTAAACCTGAAATTAACGAGATTTCTCAAAAAGTTAAAGAACAAGTAAGCCAAATCCCGGAATCATTTTTGAAAGACAAACAAAATTTGAACCAAATCGAAAGAAACGCCCTGAAGACGCTGAAAAACAACAAACAAATTGTCATCAAGCCTTGTGACAAAGGATCTGCTACAGTTCTGATGTCAAAAGATAATTATATTAAAGAAGCTGAACGCCAGTTAAATAACCCAAAATATTACAAACCTTTAGAAGCACCAATTTGGCAAGAAAATTGTTCAAAATTTAATGGAATTCTAAAAAGCTTGCTGGACCACGACTTCATTGAGAAAAAACATGTCGAGTATTTAATTGCAGAGAGGGATTCAAACAATCGTAAGTTTTACCTCTTGCCTAAAATACATAAACCACTCAGCAGTTGGAGTGACGAATTTACCCCTCCTGGTCGGCCTATTGTCAGCGATTGTGGCTCGGAATCTTACCACATTTCACAGTATATTGATTTTTATTTAAAACCAATTGCTTGCCGCCATCCGAGCTTCCTCAAAGACACTGAGGACTTTTTAATGAAAATTAACAAATTGCAGGTTCCTTCCGACAGTCTCCTCATTACCCTAGACATTGAAAGTATGTATACTAACATTGGTATTGACGCTGGTCTAGAGGCAATAAAAAAATCATTCAAAAGGTACGATGACCCAAACAGACCATCGGAAGAAATCCTGCAATTGTTAGAATTATCATTGAAAGGTAACGACTTTGAATTTAACAATAAATTTTACCTCCAAGTAAGTGGATGTAGTATGGGTAAAAAATTCAGTCCAAATTTTGCTAATATTTTTGTTGCAGAATGGGAAAGAGGTGCTCTTGCTAAAGCAAGAAAACAGCCATTATGTTATCATAGGTTCCAAGACGACATTTTTATCATATGGCCCCATGGCCGTGATGACTTCAACGAATTCTTGGAGATCCTGAACAACCACGATGAATCCATTAAATTACAGCCCTGCATTTCAGAAAATACCATTGATTTTCTGGATGTGACTGTATTCAAGGGCCCTCAGTTCCGGCATAGCAACGTACTAGACACAAAAGTCTTTTTTAAACCGACCGATTCTCACCAACTTCTCCATAGAGCTTCTTACCACCCACCCAAACTATTCAATGGGTTGGTAAAATCTCAAATCATTCGATTCCATAGAAATTGTACGAACAGAAGCGACCTCAATCACGCATGTTCAATTCTTTTCAAAACACTTGTTAAACGCGGTTACTCAAAACGACTTTTGCGAAAAATTAAATCTGATACAATCCGTGAGATAGAGACACCCATTCGGGACTCTGAGCCAACGCACCCCACGAAAATTCGGCATAACCGCCCTGTTCTGGGAAATGGATCAGTAAATCTATGTCAACGCAAAATTTGTTACATACATCGTATGAACTACATGAATACCGGTAAAACATTCTTTAGCGAACAAACCCGTATGTTTTACCAAGTTAGAAACAGCTTCAACTGTGATTCTGAAAACATCATTTATTTAATCACATGTAAATTATGCCATATCCAATATGTCGGCCAGACGAAAAACCCTCTGCGCGTCAGAATGCAAAACCATTTATCAAATATCCGTTTAGATTCAGGAAAGGCAGTCTCAGACCACTTTAACCTCCCGGGTCATGACATTAAGTCACATTTTAGTTTCCAACCCATTGAGCAAATTCCGTTTTTGGACGATGATGAAACCACAACAGACAAACGACTTGAGCGTGAAAACTATTGGATTGGTAAGCTCAGGACCTATCTCCCATACGGACTCAATAGAGAGTACTCTGGGTTGCCAAATAAAATTATTTGTTTTCCTTTGGTTTATAATCGACGCAATGTGGAAATTGCAAAAATTTTCAAAAACAACTTTACGGAATTAAACACAAAACTGCCAGAAGCCATTAACAAACGATGCATCATAGCTTATAAGAAAAATCCCAGTCTTCGAAACATTCTTGTGAAAGCACTTCTGAGATGAGTTCATTTTGTCATAAAGTCATATAACTTCAAAAATATTAAAACAACATTGAATTCCATAGAAATAATTTACAACAGAAATCGATTTACCGACCTGCGCCCGTGCTTCTTTGTTTTGAAAAATATCTATCTATCTATCTATCTATCTATATCTATCTATCTATCTATCTATCTATCTATCTATCTATCTATCTATCTATCTATCTATCTATCTATATCTATCTATCTATCTATCTATCTATCTATCTATATCTATCTATCTATCTATCTATCTATCTATCTATCTATCTATCTATCTATCTATCTATCTTTCTATCTATCTATCTATCAATCTATCTATATAATTTCTATGCTGTAAACAGTGAACACAAGATGGCGCCTTGTTCCATTTGTGATTTATAGTCCCTGATTAATTTATATCAATTCGTAAACAGTGGTGAAAACAAGATGTGGTCTGGTCCAATTGTGATTTATGGTCATCAGTTAATTTGCATCACGATGTAAACAGTAAACACAAGATGGCGGCTTGTTCCACGTGTGATTTGTGGTCACTAATTAATTTATATCAATTTCTAAACAGTGAAAACAAGATGGGATCTAGTTTCACTTGAGATTTATGGTCATTAATTATTTTTATCATGTAAGAAGTAAACACAAGATGGCGTCTAGTTCCACTTGTGATTTATGGTCACTAATTAATTTATATAATTTATATTATGTCGTAAACCGTGAAGACAAGATAGGGTCTAGTTCAGCTTTTGATTTATGGTCACTAATTAATGTTTATCATGTAAAAAGTAAACACAAGTTGGTGTCTTGTTCCACTTGTGATATATGGTCACCAGCTAATTAATCTTATGTAGTAAACAGTGAAGACAAGATCGCGTCTTGTCCCATTTGGGATTGATTGTCCCTACTTAATTTTTATCATGTAAACAGTGAACACAAGATGACGTCTTTTTCCGCTTGTAATTTATGGTCACTAATTAATATCCTGTCGTAAACAGTGAACACAAGGTGGCGACCTGTTCCATTCAGGATTCATGGTCATTAAATAAATGATAACGTATTGTAAACAGCGAACATAAGATGGCGTCTTGTTCCACTTGCGATTTATGGTCACCAATTAATTTTTATCATGTCCCACACAGTAAACAGAAGATGGCGTCTTGTTCCACTTGTGATTTATGGTCAGTAATTATTTTATATCACGTCGTAAACTGCAAACGCAAGGTAGTGCCTTCCTTCACTTGCAATTTATGGTCACCAATTAATTTATAGCATGTAGATGGTGTCTTGTTCCAGTTGCAATTTATGGTCCCCAATTAATTTACATCATGCCGTAAATAATGAACACAATATGGTGCCTTGTTCCATTTGTGATTTACGGTCAATAATTAATTTATATCATGTCTTAAATACTGAACTCCAGGTGGCGTCTTGTTCAACTTAGTACATTAGGACACCCTACATATGCAGGTCACATCGCTCACCCGACCCTTTTCAGATTTCAAATGTAGCTTTTGGTTTGATGTCTTTTCTTCTGAAACTTGAGTGAATGACTTTACATTTTTGGAGCTTTCTATTTGGTTCAGTCTCTTCTTGGGCAAGTTGGGCTGCAGTGTCCCTGACACTTGAATTCTTGAAACACCGTAGAAAAAAGAAATAGACAGAACGCGATGTGTGTTTGAATCGGTGGGTGTTTTACATAACGAGTTGGAATGGCGTAGCCATATTTCGCGAGAGTCGTAGGCTCGAGCGAAATATGATTACGCGATTCCAACGAGTTTGTAAAACACCCACCGATTCAAACACACGTCGCGTTCTGTGTTTTTTACACAACCCATGCATTAAAATTAATTTAAATAAACAAATTTTAATTCCGATGTTTAAACCCAAAGGTGAAGAGTTTGTTTTGACTGAAGCTGTACTGATCAAAGGGATCGATAAAACATCAAAACAACCTTTTCGAAACCAGTGTTTGTTGAAATTCGTATCGCTGTTTACTAACAGTAATAGCCACCAAATGGTTCGGCGTGAATGGGCTGGTGCCCATTCACGCCTAACCATTTGGTGGCTATTACTGTTAGTAAAAATATAAGTACAAATATGTGCAGATTTGCAAAACAGCTGGGAGAAACGTTTTCAAAAGAAGTTCGAAGCATGTCAAGATGTACGAAGATTTACCGAAATAAAGTTGACCAATTTAGATATTATGGGATCCACAAAACGACACGGCCACGGAACTGGGTTAATGTTCCGGTTGGAAATGAGTGAGTTTTTTTTTTTAAATATTATCTCATTTTTGTCTAATTTTTTGTGAACCGACTTTATTTTGCTTTGGACGTTTTCATTTTCACACTATGCGACAGACGGTTAAAATACAGTGTTTTCGTGCAAACAGCGCCTCTAGTGGTTCAAATGTTGTTTTTATGAGATGCTTAGGAAGTTTTTACTCCTTGAGAGCAATTTGGGTGTGGCACTACTTGATTTTTCTATGTTGAAATTACTATTTTCACTTATTTTTTAACAGAACTGTAGCTACTTTATTACCCTTAAGTGCTGGACACCCTGGGCAACTTTCTAATCTTATTTTAGAGAAAAACTCTGCTTTGAAGTGTTTTTTGTGCCCATGAGAACAAAAACTACCTTTTGGACAATTTCTAGATGCACAAAATCACTGCACTGTATGCAACTGCTCCTCTCATATTGACAGCATTCACTGGGCTTAACATTTCTATTCTCACAATCAAACTTGTAGCTCTAAGGGGTTAATCTGTAATAGTTTGGTCCATTATATGTGCTTTGTTCTTCACAAGGTGAGGCCTTCACAAGAATGTAGATATGTGTCTTATAAATGGCATTTTATGTGCTTCCTCTGTCCTTGGTGTTTCATTTGTCATCTTTCTTACCAAGTTCTGGTACAACCACCTTAAAAACTTGCATCCTGTTCATGTAGAAGGTAATATACCATTCATTGTTATAGACAAATAAAGAGAGATACCTAGTAGTTTAAAGGACTGTTGCATAAGGGAGATTTTAGTTAAAATAAGTTGTTGGACCTGGCTGGAATGAGCTACTATGCTGATCCCATCCAGGTTCAGCAACTTTTTTTTGGATAATGTCAAACAAGTGGAGATAGAGTGGATAAAACATGTGGCTAAATGTACTATGCTGGCTTGATACTTGCGAATGTGGGTCAAATGAAGAAAAGTTGTGAGTTTTACAGAATTGAGAGAGTCCAAACTAAATTGTGGTTTTATTTTTGAAAATTCTCTTTTCACCCCCCCCCCCCCCCCCCCCAATTTAATCTATCCTGATCAATTTAATTTGGAAATATGGCTCCCATGAGTGCCACTGGATGCCTCATATGGTTCGTACTCACACAATTTTTATAACATGTAGGCTCAGCTCAGTGTGCTGAGAGCACACCAGTTCTCAATCTGGTCTCAGTACAAAACCAGGAGAAATTTCCACTCACTTTCATCTCATTTTGGCAGTGTCTGTATCACCCAAATGTAGGATTTATTAATTTTTCAAGTATCTTGTTAACTCTGTGCACTGTATATGTGGGAAACAGTTGGGGATTCTGACACTAGAACTGAAGTGTGTGGACTCAAAAGGGTTGAATGTTGGCTTTTCTGCTAAACTGGTTGCAGGGGAAGGGGTCAAATAGCCAGCAATGCTTGTTCATTTGTTTCTTTCTTCATTCAGGTCATATGGTTATCTCATGTTAGAGTGTGATTCTGCCAAATGGTGTACTTCTACTGTAAATTGTACTTTATCCAAACACCTTTATCAAATAAAAGTACATTTTTTTCATTTTTATTTTGAAAATAATGGAAGGGTTAATGTTTTTGGCTTTCATTACTTTGAGAATAACTTTTTTACTTTGATAGTTTATACAGCTACTCTCTTGGTATACTAATTCAAAATGATGACAGTTTGAGGACAACAAATTCATTAAACTTGTTGTTTGGAATCAGTTTAAAGGGCAAAATGTAAAAAGTGACATATGACTTTTTTTCACTCAACCAGTTGGGATGGGTTAATTGTAATGCTGATAGATTAGGCAAAGAGCATTGAAATTTGAAAAAAAGGATATTTAATATATTAGCCAGTATTTTTTCTTTAATTTAACCCTTTACCTAACATGAAAAGCAGACGACACTTGCAAAAAAAATTCTTGAATAACTAATTTTTTTCATTTTTTGTCTCAAAATCATAGGTTATGACCCCTCGTTGGAACGAGTTCGACGAGCTCGTTCCAACGAGGGGTCATAACCTATGTTTTTGAGACAAAAAATGAAAATATTTTGAAAATTAATTGGCGATTTTTGAGAATAGCGCTGGCCGGTTTTGGCCGTTACGTTAGGTAAAGGGTTAAACCTATAATTACATATATTTTTATCGACTTTGTAGAAAGTTTAGGTTACAATACAGTGTTTTCGTGCAAACAGCGCCTCTAGTGGTTGACACCCAACCTTTAATGGATCATAAAAGTTCCTGAGCTTGTAAGTGTGAATAAAATTTTTAAAGTGCATGTTTTGGAAAAGATATAAAATATTGGTGACTATTGTCTTCTGAAATGTGTGAGAGAAGATTACAATTGGGTGGGAGCAGGTAAAAATATGGCTATTTCATTCAGTGCGAAACTGGACGGGAGTATAGGAAGCTCCAAATTTAAAGGCAAAATTCATGTGGCGAACTATATTTTTTCAGTATCTTTTTTTCATGAGATGATAAACTAAATGGATAGATGGTTGTTTTTGCCCAAATCAGCTTGATGAGATGGGGAGAGGAGGAAAGATTAGTACTGTCGTCAATGGAAAAAAACACTGTATTGTAACCAGACGGTCGATGATTGTATAACGAAATTTGGAAACTTTTCGAAGCGTAACTAAACGGTGTGGTAAAAAAAGTTATGGCTTGTATATCACCCGTTGAATACAGAATCATTTATATCATAGCGGCGATTCCATTGAATACAAGGGTTTAAAGTTTAATGGATGTGTAATAAAGTATAGTATAATACCGATTTTAGATTCACAAGAGTCCGTGTTGATCCTCAACGACCTCCTGCGACGATAATCTACTTTGTTTTTAGCTCATCTTTTTGTTCAAATCAACTTGCGCAGCCTCATAGAGGTGGGGTGTTTGGGAGATGTTGAAATATTTTTTTAATTTTTCTTCTCATAAACGAGTGGGTTCTATGATTTGATATTTGGTATGAGGCTTTCCTTCGAGGTGTAGAATCAAGTTTGTTCAAACAAAGTTTCTGAAGCAAAATTTGACTTTGTAATGGGAGGGCAAGTTTTTTGGCCGCGCCCCAAATTTCTATTTTCAGGGCTGTTGGGTCGATTTGAATCAAATTTGGTATGGTGTATTATTGACTCCTAAGTACGTGATTTATGTCCAACAAAATCGGGTTCTCCCGTGGGAACCCCGGGAGTTGAAATTAAAATATTTTCAAATACTCATATTTTCTAAACCACACGGAAGGGTTAACAGTTATTTACAGTACAGTCGCCGTGGATTGGTCCTTATGTCCACGCATCTGTTTACCAGATAGTAAACATCATCATTAGCAACATTTTACTTACTGAAGCACCGGGTTGTACCCAGTGCTTCATTAATTAAATTTTTGATGATTATTCCTGTAATTAGTGTTTGGAATCTAATATTATTGCGTCCGTGGAAAAATTTCCCACGCGTGGAAAGTGACCAGTCCACGGCGACTGTACTGTAGTATGAAACATCCTTCGGGCCAGTAGAATGGAATGGTTAAAAATGCTATCGGTTGTGTGAGGGTGCTCTGCAGTGGGTATCGAAAAAATTCCGAGTCAGCATATTTGCAAAAATTTAAAAAATATTTTAGCCCCAGAACGATCGGTCAAAATCTTTTTTGTATCTGATATACAACAGCGTCTATATAGATACAAGATTGTTAAAATTAAGCTCTCCGTTCATATTTGACCTCATTACAGAAGCCCTAATTTTAAAGGAGGGCAATATGAAGAATGATCTTTAAAAATCTCCTTCAGAACCACCATTCAAGCTTTTAATTTATCACACGCCTATTCTATGTAATCCACAACTACAGCAACACTGAACCACGCGGAAAATGAAAATCTGTTCCGCACATATGTGCGGAATGGAAATGGTTGACTGACTATTTTTAAATAGAAGCGAAATTTCACAGGAAGTTTCTACAAATCGTGCAACACAATTACAATTTGAAATGCTAGCGATAGTCGAAATCGTCCCCAGAGTTCCAACGTGTTCTATGTGCCAATAGGCACATAGAACACATTCGAATTCAGGGGCCAAAATAGTAACACGGGTTCGCTTCGCAAATTTGGTTGGCGATAAAATCTGTTCTTTTTGTTGATAGTTGTCAAATGAATTGCTGAGTGTCCTTCTATTATTTGTTTTTTATAAACGTGAAGGCGTGTAATAAACACACAACGACACACGCGTTTGAACGGGTTAACTTGTGCCATCGGAGAAGGATAAAACTCGAGGCCTGCGGCCTCTCGTTTTATCCTTCTGCGCTGGCCCTCGTGCCATATCGATTAACCTATCTACAAGCGTGTGTCGTTCTGTGTATATACTGTTCAAAAAAAGAAACGCAAAACGGGTTTTCTATGATTATGGGAAATCAATCCATAACTAAAGTGTTAATGGGTGAATGACGCACAAATGGGGGCGTTTTAAACGTTAACGTCACGAACCGACGTCATCCATACTGAATATCCAGTGTGACCGCCATGTGAGTCCAAAACTGCTTGGCACCTTCTGTTCATTGAAGCAATCAGATTCCGGATGGCCCACTCTTACTGCAACGCTTGCGCCAACTGCGGTAACGTCTGAGGTTTTGGTTGACGTTGTCGCACACGTCGATCCAGTTGATCCCATAGATGTTTGTTCGGGTTCCAGTCCGACGATTTGGATGGCAGGACAGGACTTAGATGTTCTTATCCTGTAGATGAGCTGTCGTGAGCCTTTCTGAATGCGGTCGGGCGTTGTCATGCTGGAAAATGGCGTTGGCATTCTGCATAATGGGGAGCATAAGTGGATGCAAAATTTCCGTTCTACCAGTGTGTGAGATGGCTGCCCACATCATAACGATACCACCACCAAGCCCGTCCACCTCCTGAAAGCAGCTACGCGCAAAACGTTCTCCACAACGTCTGTACAAACGGCTTCCTCCATCAACTCGACGAAGAAGGAAATGTGACTCGTCACTGAACCATGCCGTTCTCCATCTCGGATGAGGTCATGCCCTGTGCATCTGACACAATTGAAGTCGCTGTCGATGATGCTGTGTCGTCCAAATGACGCAAAGAACTGGCCGTCTAGCACGCAAACCTGCCTCGCGTAGTCGGTTGCGAGTGGTTTGACCTGAAATGCTATGCCAACCTGGGAGAGTGGTGCTGTAAAGATCGCTGTGGTAGTTATCTCCCACAAATGAGTCGATGACGTCACAAATGAATCGATCCTGAGCAGCGGTCACTCGGGATCTCCCGGAGTTTGGAACGTCCTGTGTTGTCTCCTGGATTTGGTAGCGGTTCCACAGGCGTGTGATGGCGCTCAGTGAGACATTGAACACTCTCGCTACATTCGAAGCTGATTCGCCAGTTTCCAAACGGCCAATGGCATTATTTCTCTGAGCTTCGGTCAAATGCGGCATTTTGCACGAGCAAGATCCCTTTACGCTGTGCAATTCCGACAGATTTCCATGTCCGTTTATACCCCCATCCACTCAGCTCGCATGCTCGGAGCGTGCAACTTCAAGATCGGGTATTCACTCAGTGGAAACTTTGTTTTGTTAATCTCCAATAGTTTTGGTCGTCACTGTGGCCGAAATTATTCCCCATTGTCCAAAATGTTACATAATCTTTAGACCACCACGATATGTCGTTAATCGTATCTACAGCCACACTTCATCACTATATTCTCCAGAATTTGCCATGTTATCGTGACTATAGCCGTATTGCGTTTCTTTTTTGAAGAGTATATTTGGTATATGTTATTGGTACGAGCGACTGTAAAACTCTTCTTCTCCAGAAATACTGGTAAGAATCTTTTGAAATATGATATACAGAATCCTCATAGGAATTGAATTCAAATGTGTTCACTCAAGTACATCGGTTAATAATTGGGCTCTCTTTGGGAGCCTAAATTTTAACTTAGTGCAATATTGAAAACAAAATTTAAAAACCTCCCTCAGATCCACCAGTCACAATCTTTTGATAATTGATATACAGCATCCTTATTGATGTTAAATCTTGGGTTGTTAACATCAAGACCTTGTGTTAATATGTTGGCTCCTTAGTGGAGCTCAAATTTTAACCGTGTCCAATATGAAGAATGATCTTTAAAACTCTTCATCCCCAGAACCACTGGTCAGAGTATTTTGAAATATGTATACAGAACCCTTAAGAGGTCAGTGTTAAGTTTGTTCAAATAATGTCTATCAGTTAATAATTGGGCTCTCTATGGGAACCCGAATTTTAACTTAATGCAATATGGGGAATAATCTTTAAAAATCTTCTTCAGATTCACCAGTTAGAGCTGTAGGTTTTTAAATTTCTTGTTCAGTTTCGATTTTGGTTTTACAAATGAAGAAAAACCTCGGTTCGGTTCGGTTTTCGGTTTGTTCCTGAGGCCAAGTAAAATTCAATAAAACTCATTCTTATGTCCGGAGTCATAACTGAATGGTAGTGAAATTGAGTGAATCTCAATGAATGCCCGAAATAAGCTATAATACATGAAGAATCAGGAAGGCCAATATAATAATTACCTAAATATACAGAACTTGTATTGTGTTTGGTCAGTTTTCGAGGTCTGACACCTACACGCAACTTGAGGAAAGCTGCAAACACAACTAAACTGAAATGTCGGAAATTCACAGAATGTAGCCTTCCCAGAGAAGTGAGAGTACCCAGACACTGCCAATGGCAGTGTCTGGGTACTCTCACTACTCTGGGATGGCTACATTCTGTGAATTTCTGCAGCAAGAGAGTATTTAATAAAAAACGAAAAACCTTAGATTACGGGATGTCGACGGTTTCGGTTTCGGTTTTTTAAAAAAACTAAAAACCTCGGTTCGGTTTCGTTTAACCTACAGCTCTACCACCAGTTAGATTCTTTTGATATTTGATATACAGCTGCCTTTGGAAGGTCAGATCCTCGTTTGTTCAAATCAAGTCTCTGGGTTAATATTTGGGCTCCCTATTGGATCCCGTATTTTAACTCAATCAAGTATGAGGAATAATCTTATAATAAATTATTCTTCTCCAGAACCATTAGTCAGAATCGTTTGATATACGCTGATATACCAGTTTCTTCAAGTCATGTCCATTCTTTACTATTTGGGCTGTCTACGGGAATTTCAACATGAAGTTTATGTAATGTGATTTTCACCCCAGGATGGGCGAGGGAATGGATGAGCTGAAAGCGGCATCATAGTCACGTAACCCAATAGCGCCATGTTTGGTTGTCATGGTAGCCCGCGTGATCGGCAATGTTGGTGTGATGACATTATCATATTGACGAGTGGTGTTGGTGCGCATCCGCAACGCGTGTTTCTGCCAGCCATTTTGTATATCGGAGGCCGCCATCTCAGTTTCTATGGTAGCACGTGGTTGCTATGTTGCCCCCATACCCTCTAATAGAGCCAAGATGCCCCTAAACGGTGTGTTTAATTCAATAGAAGTAAGTCTGATTATCACAAACAACCCGACAACTCCCCCTCCCCGAACCATCAAAAATACCTGTACCTACCGAAACGGACTTTGTTTGGTACGGATCGCCCCATTGTTGGCTTATAATTGTAGTGCTTTAAGACGCGTTCCTTGGTATAAGTGTAGTTTCGGGTACGGATTCCCACATAATCCCCGGATAGAATTACCCAACAACTTTCCCAAATCACAAAAAAACAACCCAAAGCAATCAAAACGGACTTGGCGAAGCCACCATCTAGGGCTTGTAAGAAAAAGCACGTAGTGATACAAGGCGCGTTATACGGTACAAGAGTAGTTTTCTGGTACGGATTCCAACAGAATCCTCAGATAGAAGTAGTATGTAATGTGGTTTTCACCCCTAGTTTGGATGACCCCGGAAGTGACGTCATAGTCACGTGACCCAGTGGCGCCATGTTGTGTTGTCATGGTAACCCACGTGAGCGGCCATCTTGTGACGTCATCTCCATAGTGATACGTGGTGTTAGTGCACATGCGCAGCGCGTGTTGTTAGGGTGATACGTGTTTCCGTCGTCCATTTTGTATACTGGAAGCCGTCATCTTGGTTCTATGGTAGCACGTGATTGCTCTGTTACCCATTTTTTTGCAATAAGACGGGGTATGTTCGGAGGTCGTGTTCGATGAATCGGAGTAAATCTAATTACCACAAACAACCCGACAATCCTTCCAAATCACCAAACTCCACTCCAAATCACCGAAATTGACTTTATTTCCCCAATTTATCGGCTTAGCACGTAGTGCTATAGTACTAAGGGGGTATAAGGGGTGCGTTCCTTTGTAGAAGAGTAACGTTCTGGCTTAGAAGTCTCCCAGAATCCCCTTTGGGATCCTTATCCCATGACATTTTTTCCAATAAGAGTAGCACGTAGTGCTATAGGACAAATTTACCCAGAATCCTCTGCTTCTATCTATATATGCAACAGTTGTCGTCTATCTGGCCCTGTTCCTTTGTTCTAGAGTATACTCCAGTAGTGTAGAAGAGCCTATCACATGGAACAGCTTGGCTTATTATTACAATATTTAACAATTTCTGGTCTATTCTTGTTAGTTCTGATCCTATTCCGAGTACTCTTGCTGTTTCATTTATATAGATCATTTATATAACCAATCAGATTGCTTGATTTCCCATAACCTGTACTTAATCGTATAGAGTTATCTCCCCTGTGTATAATAAAAGCCTATATCCAATGGCCATATCCCCAGGCACCCCAATTTCGGCACCCCTTTTTGAAAAACATATGACCTTCGGCGCCCCTTTTTTGTCATATGTGCTTATGTGAAAAAGCCCAATGTGACACAATGTGTCCTAGCACAAAGGCACATGCTTTATGTGCCGATATGTGCTTATGTGAAAAGGCACAATGTGACACAATGTGCCCTATCACATAGGCACATACGGGTATTTGAGGATACCAATAGCATAGTATTGTATTATTTGAGGATACCTATCTAGGATACCTTCTGGAGAATCCCTTTTTTGTCATATGTGCTTATGTGAAAAAGCACAATGTGACACAATGTGTCCTAGCACAAAGGCACATGCTTTATGTGCCGATATGTGCTTATGTAAAAAGGCACAATGTGACACAATGTGCCCTATCACATAGGCACATACGGGTATTTGAGGATACCTATAGCCTAGTATTGTATTATTTGAGGATACCTATCTAGGATACCTTCTGGAGAATCCTTTTTTGTCATATGTGCTTATGTGAAAAAGCACAATGTGACACAATGTGCCCTACCACATAAGAACATGCTTTATGTGCCGATATGTGCTTATGTGAAAAGGCACAATGTGACACAATGTGCCCTAGCACATAGGCACATACGACCAAAATGGGATTCCATAGCCACAGGTGTTTTCCAAAAGGGATTCCATAAAATGGAATTCCTGTCCGACTCCGTAAAATTGTATTCCGTGTTTTACCATCGACGGTCGAGGGTATGGAAAGGGACTAATAAAGCCTACTTCATCAACTACAACAAGAACCCGAACAGATACAACTGACAACCAAGATCGAAGGGAACACAACATAAACTTTGACTTAATCCTAACGCCCAATATATACAATACAAATTTTAACCTGAATGGACTGTAACCCCTAAATACTACATGCAACAACCCACCTAAACAGATGAAATATGAACGAAGATCGAACAACTGATCGAACAACTGAACAGAACTAACTCAACTCCAGTTGAACTGTTGAAGTCGCAGTGATCGAAGATCCAACACAACCAAGATCGAAGTGAATAGAACAAATTGAAGAAAATCGAACTGATCTGATCGAATATAAGCAAACTCGAAGTGAATTGACCATAAAAATGAACAAAGATCCAACATAGCCAAGATCGAAGTGAACATAACAAAGTTTTCAACTGAATGAACTATAACCCTCATAAAGGTATTAACCCTCTTGAACTGAACAAAATTGAATGAACCCTTTGAAGCCAATACAGTTTTTAACTATAACCTCTATAACCTAGTGTAAACCCCTTTGAAGACAATACAGTTTTGAACTATAACCTAAATGAAGGTATTAACACCCTTTGAACTGAATGAATTTTTAAACTTAATAAATTTTAACTGAATGAACTACAAGCCATTGAACAGAATTCTTCCAATAGGGAAGGCGAATACCCTCGACTGTCGATGGTAAAACACGGAATACAACTTTACGGGGAAGGACAGAAATTCCATTTTATGGAATCCCTTTAAAGAATCCCTTTTGGAAAACACCTGTGGCTATGGAATCCCATTTTGGTCGTATGTGCCTATGTGCTAGGGCACATTGTGTCACATTGTGCCTTTTTCACATAAGCACATATCGGCACATAAAGCATGTGCTTATGTGCTAGGGCACATTGTGTCACATTGTGCTTTTTCACATAAGCTCATATGACAAAAAAGGATTCTCCAGAAGGTATCCTAGATAGATATCCTCAAATAATACAATACAAGGCTATAGGTATTCTCAAATACCCGTATGTGCCTATGTGATAGGACACATTGTGTCACATTGTGCCTTTTCACATAAGCACATATCGGCACAGAAAGCATGTGCCTTTGTGCTAGGACACATTGTGTCACATTGTGCTTTTTCACATAAGCACATATGACAAAAAAGGGGTGCCGATTGTCATATGTTTTTCAAAAAAGGGATGCCGAAATTGGGGTGCCTGGGGATATGGCCATTGGATATAGGCTTTTATTATACACAGGGGAGATAACTCTATACGATTAAGTACAGGTTATGGGAAATCAAGCAATCTGATTGGTTATATAAATGATCTAGATAAATGAAACAACAAGAGTACTCGGAATAGGGTCAGAACTAACAAGAATAGACCAGAAATTGCTAAATATAGTAATAATAAGCAAAGCTGTTCCATATGGTAGCTCTCCTACGCTACTGGAGTATACTCTAGAACAAAGGAACAGGGCCAGATAGACGAAAACTGTTGCACATATAGATAGAAGCAGAGGATTCTGGTAAATTTGTCCTATAGCACTACGTGCTACTCTTATTGGAAAAGATGTCATGGGATAAGGATCTCAAAAGGAATTCTGGGAGAATTCTAAGTTAGAACATTACTCTTCTACAAAGGAACGCACCCCTTATACCCCCTTAGTACTATGGCACTACGTGCTAAGCCGATAAATTGGGGAAATAAAGTCAATTTCGGTAATTTGGAGTGGATTTTGGTGATTTGGAAGGATTGTCGGGTTGTTTGTGGTAATTAGATTTACTCCGATTCAATCGAACACGACCTCCGAACATACTCCGTCTTATTGAAAAAAATGGGTAACATAGCAATCACGTGCTACCATAGAAACCAAGATGGCGGCCTCCAGTATACAAAATGACGACAGAAACACGTATCACCCTAACAACACACGCTGCGCATGCGCACTAACACCACGTATCACTATGGAGATGACGTCACAAGATGGCGGGTTACCATGACAACACAACATGGCGCCACTGGGTCACGTGACTATGACGTCACTTCCGGGGTCATCCACCGGGGTCATCCAAACTAGGGGTGAAAACCACATTACATACTACTGATAGAATTACCACAACTAGAACCGATAGATTGTAATATTTCGAATACCTTCGGAATCCCCTGCTTCTATCTATGTACCTATGTCCTAGTTTCTGTCTTCCCGACCCTATTCTTATGTTCTCGAGTTTACTACAGTAGAGTTGACGAGCCTATCAGTAGGAGCACTTTTGCTTTTTGTTACTATATTTAGCTGTTCTGGTCCATTCTACCTAGTTCTAACACTATTTCGAGTACTCCTGCCCTTGATTTGTTTCATTTATCCAGATCATATCATCCATTAAGTTTATATTACCACCACGACCCGTGGTACTCCTAACGTCTATCGAATGTGGCCACGAGAGCCATGGGAAAATTCCTTTCTGAGGTAAAATCTTATCCTCACTTTGGTATTTAATATTCCTGCACCCCTGAATAACAAACGACTGGCTTTCGGCGCCCCTTTTTAGCTCAATTTGACAACGTCAAGTATGAGCTATTGGGGTCGATGTGTTGCTGTCCGTCCGTCCGTCCGCGCAAGTAAACGGCAGTTAGGAGGTTTTTTGTGTCCAGAGATGCATTATGAGGTTACCGAAATTATATGAGCTTATTTTATATATTATGAGCTTATTTGCTAAGATATGAGACTTACGAGGCAAAATGTGAATTGATGGGAGGTATATTTAGGATCAGAGTCAGTTCCGGGTTGGGGTTAGGGTTAGGTTCAGTTCAGGGTTAGGGTTAGTAACCCTTTCCATCACCCTTGAAATTTTTCCAAAAAACAGAATTTTTAGAACCTTGTCCAATCGTTTTAAAATCATCAATTTTCCAGGTCCGCCCGCCCTGATCAGTTCCAAAATTCATTCTTGACTTTGGAACAATGTCAAAATGGGAGCTATCGATCTTTTCCGAATTTCTTTGAAAAACATGACCGCCAGCGGACAAGTTAGATTTGGCATATAAATTGTCAACATTGCCATTAGCACACCTTACAGGCTGCATCTCTCGCACGATATTTTTCAAATTCCGTGTGTAGCTTTGGTGTGATGTCTAGATGGGAGCTATTAAATTTTCCCGAATTTCGTTGAAAAACATAGTCGCCAAAGGCCATCTAAGATTTGGCAAATACATTTTCAGCAATTCCTTTAGCACACTCTACAGAGCATATATCTCACCTGATCTTTTTCAAATTTCATATGTAGCTTTGGTGTGATGTCTAAATAGGAGCTATCGAAGTTTTCTGAATTTCATTGAAAAACATGGCCATTTCAGCCATCTTGGATTTGGCAAATAATTTGTAAACAATTTCATTTGCACACGCTACACACCATACGGGCCATATTTCTCACCCGATCTTTTTCAAATTTCCAATGTAGCTTTGGTGTCATACGTAGAGGAGAGCTATCAAATCAAATTTTTCTGAATTTCCTTGAAAATCCTTTAGCAGCCATCTTGTCTTTTGCATATAAAATGTCAACAATTCCATTAGCACAACCTCATCTCTCACCCGATTTTTTCAAATTTCATGTGTAGCTTTGGAGTAGTGCCTACACGGGAGCCATCAAACTTTTCCGAATTCCGTTGAAAAAATGGCCGCCAAGGGCCATCTTAGATTTCACATATAAATTGTCATCAATTTCATTGGCAAACTGTATAGGCTGCATCGCTCACCTGATCTTTTTTCAAATTTCATATGTAGCTTTGGTATTTAACTGAAAAACATAGCCGCCAGCAGCCAACTTGGATTTGGCACATAGTTTGTAAACAATTCTTTTAGCACACCCTTCACACCCTACGGGGCACATTGCTCATCCGATCTTCTTAAAATTGTATAAGTAACTTTGGTGTCAAATGTAAATGGGAGCTTTCGAAAGTTTCTGAATTTCCTTGAAAATTATGGCCGCCAGCAGCCATCTTGGATAAGACATATAAATTATCAACAATTCCATTAGTACACCCTACAGATCGCAGCCCTCACCTGATCTTTTTCAGATTTCATATGTTGCTTTGGTGTGTCGTTTTCTTATTGAATGACTTTAGTTCTATTCAGTTCAATCCCTTCTTGGCCAAGTTGGGCTTTAGTGTCATTAACCATGGGAACATTCCTCAAGGGGTTCTAATCTACCAATCCGTCATATCCTCATTTATGTATTTAACGTCCACGTCCCGTACAACCCCAATTCCACCCCACCTCTGACGAATGATCGTTATGTCTTTTGTACCCCTTTTCTATCGTATGAGGCGATGAGAAATATTCATCAGTGAGGTATAATCTACCACCCCATATGATAGGAAAGGGCACCGAAGGTTTATAGTTTGTAAGGAGTGATGGGATTGGGATTCAACGGGACCTGGCATGTAAATACACAGATAAGGATAAGATTATATCCCAATAATGAATTTTCTCATGGCCCACATGGCCTCGTACAATAGAAAAAGGGGTGCCGGAGGCCTGTCATTCGTTATTCGCGGGTGCCGGAATTGCAGCTGCATATGGCGTGGTAGTTAAATACCCAGATGAGGATAAGAGGGATTGTTGATTATACCTCACCGAGGGATTTCCTCTTGGCCCTCATGGCCTCATTCGATAGAAAAGGGATGTCAAAGACCTATAGTTTGTTAGTTAGTGGTACCATGGGACGAGGTGGTAACGTAAAGTGAACTGATTGGATGAACTGGATAAATGAAACTAATCAAGAACAGGGGTACTTGGGATAGGGTTAGAACTAGGTAGAACAGGACAGAAAACCTAAATATATTAATAATAACCTACACTTCGCCAAGCTGTTCTACTGTGCTGGAGTATATTCCCGAACAAATGAATAGGATAGGGTAGACAGAAACTATACTATCGCATAGGTACAAACATAGAATCAGAGGTTCCGAAGGAGTTTGAAATAGTACAGCTTATCGAGTCTATTTGTGGTAATTCTGTCTGAGGATTCTGCAGGAATCCGAGCCAGAAAAGTACTCGTATACCATGTAATGCGCTTTGGATCACTACGTGTTCTTCCTTACAAGCCCTAGATGGTGGCTTCGCCAAGTCCGTTTCGGTAGCTTTGGGTTGGTTTTTTTGGGGTTTTTTTTGTTTTTTTTTAGGGGGGGGGGTGGGGGGGGGTGTGATTTGGGAAAATTGTTTGGTAAATTTTAGTAAATCTATCCGAGGATCCTACACTTCTACTAAGGAACGCTCCTCATAGCACAACTATTATAAGCCCACAATGGGGCGATCAGCACCAAACAAAGTCCGTTTCGATAGGTATAGGTGTTTTTGGTGGTTTGGAGGGTTGTCGGATCTTTTGCGGTAATTAGATTTACTCATATTGGATCGAATAACCTTTTAGAGGTATCTTGGCTCTATTAGAGGGTATGGGGCAACATAGCAAACACGTGCTACATGGCGGACTCCAATATACAAGATGGACGACAGAAACACGTGTTACTTTAACAATACGCGCTGCGCATGCGCACCAACACAACTTGTCACTCTAATAATGTCGTCACAACATTGCCGCTCACGCGGGCGGGCTACCATGACAACTAAACATGGTACCACTGGGTCACGTGACTACGATGCCACTTCCCCCTCAACCAACCAGGACTGAAAACCACATTACATACTACTATGTTGAAATTTGCACAGATGCACGAATATCAAACGATTCCGACTAGTGGTTCTGGGGAACAATTTTAAAGTTTATTCTTCATATTGGACTGAGTTAAAATTCGGGCTCCAATAGGTAGCCCAAATATTAACCCAGAGACTTGATTTGAACAAACGTGGATCTGACCTTCCAAAGGAAGCTGTATATCAAATATCAAAAGAATCTAGCTGGTGGATCTGAAAAAAAAGATTTTTAAAGATTATTCCTAACATTGCCATAATTTAAATTTTGGGTTCCCATAGGGAGCCGAAATATTACCCGAGGGACTTATTTTGAACAAAGTCGAATCTGACTCAGTAAGGATGCATTATGCCCAATTTCAATAGATTTTGAGGGGTGGATCTGACGAAGAAGATTTTTAAAGATTATTCCCCATATTGCATTAAGTTAAAACTCGGGCTCCCATAGAGAGCCCAATTATTAACCAATAGACTTTATTTGAATGAATTTAACACTAACCTCTGTAAGGGTTCTGTATACATATGTCAAAAGGCTCTAACCATTAGTTCTGGAGAAGAAGAGTTTTAAAGATCATTCTTCATATTGGTCTAGGTTAAAATTTGAGCTTCAATAGGGAGCCAAAATATTAACCCAAGGTCTTGATGTTCACAACCCTAGATCTAACATTCATAAGGATGCTGTATACCAATTATCAATAGATTCTGACTGGTGGATTTGGAGAAGATTTTTAAAGCTTATTTCCAATATTGCACTCAAGCCAGAAAATAAGCAGACTGACATCTGCTAAATGAGGTTCCCAGAGGGTGAATTTAGTGATGCTACCCTGCTATAGCAGGGTAGCATCACTACATTTACCCTCTGTGAACCTCAATCTGAATCAGAGTCTCAAGAATAAACAGAAAGAGGTATCCAGAGGATAAAATGGCCCAATGTATGGGATAGCGTCAGCAAATTCACCATCTGGGCACCTCAATCTGCAAATGACAGACTGCTTATTTTCAGGCCTGATTGCACTAAGTTAAAATTTAGATTCCCAAAGAGAAACTAATTATTAACCAATGTACTTGAGTGAACACATTTCAATTCAATTCCTATAAGGATTCTGTATACCATATTTCAAAAGATTCTTACCAATGTTTCTGGAGAAGAAGAGTTTTATAGTCGCTCGTACTAATAATTTATACCAAATATACTCTTCAAAAAAAGAAACGCAAAACGGCTGTAGTCACACGATAACATCACACATTATGGAGAATATAGTGATGAAGTGTGGCTGTAAATATGATTAACGACATATCATGGTGGTCTAAAGATTATGTAAATTTTTGGACAATGGGGAATAACTTCGGCCACCGTGACCCCAAAAATAATGGAAATTAACAAAACAAAGTTTCCACTGAGTGAATACCTGATCATGAAGTTGCACGCTCCGAGCATGCGAGCTGAGAGCGTGCGGGTATAAATGGGCATGGAAATCGACTTCAATGGTGTAAAATGCACATGGCATGGCCTCATCAGAGATGGAGAACGGTATAGTTCAATGACGAATCACGTTTCCTTCTTCGTCCAGTTAATGGACGCTGCTGTGTGCACAGACATCGTAGAGGACGTTTTGCGCGTAGCTGCGTTCGGGAGGTTTGGTGGTGGTAGCGTTATGATCAGATGTTGGAAGCCATCTCATACACTGGTAGAACAGACCATGACCATGTTGAGGGTAACATGACGGCGCAGAGGTACAGAGATGAAATTTGGCATCTACACCTGCTCCCCATTATGCAGAATGCCAACGCCATTTTGCAGCATGACGACACCCGACCGTACACAGTAAGGCTCACGACAGCTTATCTACAGGATAACATCAACGAAGTTCTGCCCTGGCCATCCAGATCGCCAGATTTGAACCGGGTCGAACAAAATCAACTAGATCGACGTGTGCGACGTCAACCACAACCTCAGAAGTTATCGCAGTTGGCTCAAGCGTTGCAGGAAGAATGGGCCACCATACATCAAGCTTCCATCCGGAATTGATTGCTTCAATAAACAGAAGGTGCCAAGCAGTTTTGGACTCAGATGGTGGTCACACTAGATATTGAGTTTGTGTGGCGTCGACTCGTGACGTTAACGTCTGAAACGTCTACATTTGTGCGTCATTCATCCATTAAAACTTTGGTTATGAATTGATTTCGTTCTCCATCTCATTATCCCTTGACGCGGGAATGTCACTCATCATAGAAAACCCGTTTTACGTTTCTTTTTTTTTTTTTTTGAACTATATATTAAAAGATTCTGAATGGTGGTACTGAGTGAGATTTTTATCATTCTCCATATTGCTCTATTTTAAAACTCAGGCTTCTGCATTGAGCCCAAATATGAACCGAGAGCTTAATTTTAACATACTTGTATCTACATAGATGCTGTTGTATATCAAATACAAAAAATATTTTGACCGATCGTTCTGGACTGAAAATATGACTACTCGGAACTTTTTCGATACCCCTGCAGAGCACCCTCACACAACTGATAGTATTTTTTACCAATCCATTCATACCATGATTCATATCAAATAACTGTTATCCGTTCCGTGCGGTTTGGAAAATATGGGCATTTGAAAATATTTCTATTTCAACTCCTGGGCTTCCAACGGGGGACCCGATTTTTTTCCATAAATCAAGTACTAAGGAGTCAATGATATCACATACCATCTTGTTTTCAATGTTCACAAATTGATATAAATTAATTAGTGGCCATAAATCGCACGTGGAACAACGCGCCATCTTGTGGTTTACTGTTTGCAACGTGATATAAATTAATTGGTGACCATAAATCACAAGTGGAACAAAACGCCATATTGTGTTAACTGTTTACGACATGAGATAAATTAGTTGGTGACCATAAATTATCACTTGATTTTAACCCTTTACCCAACGTAACGGCCAAAACCGGCCAGCGCTATTCTCAAATATCGCCAATTAATTTTTAAAATATTTTCATTTTTTGTCTCAAAAACATAGGTTATGACCCCTCGTTGGAACGAGCTCGTCGAGCTCGTTCCAACGAGGGGTCATAACCTATGTTTTTGAGACAAAAAATGAAAAAAATTAGTTATTCAAGAATTTTTTTTGCAAGTGTCGTCTGCTTTTCATGTTAGGTAAAGGGTTAACAATACTAAAACATTGTAGATGACTTCTTGTTCCTCTCAAGAGATACACTGTTCATATCACAAAGAACTAAATGTTGCAACTATTACTGCTATCAAGTTCCTAAATGGTGGGGGGTGAAGTAGGTACACTTATGGAGTACATGCACATGCCTTGCGCATGCGTTTTATAGCGTGCTTCCAAAAACGCGACGAAGCTATATTACGATAAAACCGCGACAGTAATGTCGAATTATAGCTTTGTCGCGTTTTCACCTAAAAACGCTTTCAAAAACGCCGCAGAGCTACAATATCACAGAACCGCGACGGCACTGTTGTAATATAGCTTTGTCGCGTTGGCGCAGTTCTGTCGTAATATAGCTTTGTCGTGTTGTCGCCTTAAGGTCGTTTCACGTGGCGGCGACACGATTTGTGGATGCGACACGACAAAAACGCGCTCATTAGAAACTATAGTAATTTCACGATTCTGTTCAGCCAGCGCTCGATGCGACAGAGCGATAAAGCGACAGAGCAACGATTCGCGAAGCGACTGGTGCAGCGATTTTTGTAAAAGTTTTTTGGGGTCATCGCCTGGCGATAAACCTTCAATTGACCAATCAGAGAACTGATAAATGTGGAATCCCCTATTCGTGACATTCTACCTGAATGAAAGTGTTCTTACCTCAAGCAAATGGCTAACCGTTGCTGAGTAGAAATTGGCTTCCTCATGTTGGTGACCTGCTTTATTATGGAGGGACCGGTAACGTCCACCAGATGGTCGAATTGGGTAGTGGTCATTCGAAAGTATTGCTTGAATCGACCCGAATCAAGCCTCAGCTCAGCAACCAGACGATGGAATTATCTAAAAGACCTCCTGTTTTGGTTAATTGGGTGTGTTCAATGTTTTCTGTGTTTTTTTATCTTTTGCTTTTGCAGTAAAAGCAACAAAAGAAGTTCTTTTCGTAAAAAATTCATCGTCAAAATGGAGATTAAAAATGTGTATTCGCGTCCGTGTGTATTGTCCACCCCGTGCCATTTGAACAGCCCATCTGCGCGTAGAATCGCTGCGTTTTTTACGCCGCGATAGATCGCCCTGTCCGTGTGAAACGGCCTTTATTTTGATTAAAAACGCGACAAAGCTATAATACAACAGAACCGCGTTTTGTGTAAAATTGCTTCCAAAAAGGCAAGTCGACAAAGCTATATTACGATATTTCTCACGACATTTCACACGACTGAAGCGCCGTGTTGTGCACTTGGTCGCATTTTCGTTTTTTGTCTTGAAACTATTTTTAGGCGAAAACGCGATAAAGCTATAATACGACTGTTCTGTCGCGGTTCTGTCGTAATATAGCTCTGTCGCGTTTTTGCCAGTGCATTCTCATTTAAAAAAATTCCTGAAAACGCGAAAACACGGCATGCGACAGTACTGTCGCGATTCTGTCGTAATAAAGCTCTGTTGCGTTTTAATGAAACGGAAAAGAGAAACGCGACACTCGATACTTGGCCCAAACAGGACACCACAGGAATATGGATTTGTGTTTCTTTTGACAGATAATAGTCCATAATTTTCGAACCGATAGATTGTGTCAATTAAGATATCAGCTTAACCCACAGCTCACGAGCTTTACGAAGATATATGATATACAAAGGGTATGCAGGCCTGGCCTTTTCAGGAGAGCGATTTATAACCCCCCTAGCCTTAGAAAATAATGATTACCACAACAGCCTGTTCCTAAAACACACAGGTTTTCAGATTTGTGCTATGTTAGTAGTCTCTGCAAGATGGCCACACTGGTCCTCCCACAACTCCGGGACTCCAAGGCCCGGAGGTGTGGGAGGGGCAGTTTAGCCGTCTCACAGAGACTACCTTGTTATCAGCACCAAATAAAATGTACATGTACAAAGCCCACTAGGCAGAATTCATTCATAGTACAACTTCATTTTACCACTTTTAGCTTTTGTAGGCTTGAGGAGAGCTAATCCCCCCCCCCCCCCCCAGGCTATGTGAGGAGAGCGGATTTTTAGCCCTCATGCATTTTTTAGAATGCCAGGCCTGGGTATGGATTAATTAGGAGCGAAAATATTCAAATAAACAGGTGAACGTACGGATATGGTGGGAGTGCTTAACCCGTTGATCAAAAAAATAATAAATTGTTCTGCTGTTAAATGCGTGGCATAAGTCGTGGGAAGCTCATGTATTTGAAAAATAAACTTGATAGATCACATTTCATTGATGGAAAATAATACTTGGGGTGTTTTTCTTGTGTCGACATAACACTCAGTGTTAAGAACTTTAGTCAGTATTGATTTTTTGACCTCTCAAAGCAGTGGTTATTTTCATCGAAGGCGCACTATATTTATCACAAGTTCCCAGAAAATGACGTTCTATTTTGTGACATTTTTCCAGGAAACCGACTCAAACATGTAACGTTACAAAGCAACATGCGGTTTGTTTATCGATGGGATAATTGTTGGGATAATTTTTGGATTACAATTAATTCATCGCCTAAATTGGATATCTAACTTGAATCATTTTGTAGGTATTGGCGTATTTTCTTCAACACATTTGTAATAGTAATAGGATTGGCAGTGAACATTTTTTTTACAACTCAGATAGCGGATAGCGTTCTTGTACTTTCAAATTCGTATTCATACAAATAAATGAAATATGATTTGTGTGAATATGAATTTACAACCACGGACTGTCTCTTACATGTATTTCGACTTGATGAGCATTGAGAAACCTCAAAGTACTGGCGCTATTGTACCGTTTTTAAATTCGGAGAGACATCCATGGGACAAATAATTGCAACTTGACTGGATATTTACAATAACAAGACGCGAAGGGAGAACTGACAATTTACATCTTTTCTTATACAGAACTGAACAACCTTTTTCAAGGCTACAAATACTGGAAAGAGATTTTTCTTTCTAAACAAATAAAAGTCTCAAAAAGAGAGACACAGTTCCATTACCCCATTCCGTGAGTGATTGTTGGTATTGAGTGTTTTGCCAGTGCTGAACTTACAGTTAAAACTAGAAGTCCTGTCATGAAATGCGCACAAATAGCACGTCCATCTGCGCGTTAACATACGCGTTATGACCACAGTAAGATTATCAAATTCTGTACATATGGCCTGTGCACAAGCAATGTTTCAGCGAATGGACCTCCGGGTAACCCGGAGGTCCATTGGCAGAAACATTGCCTGCGTTTGCTATGAGTAACCAGGAGAACCTGCCGTGCTTTGGATGCCATTCGATATGGCAATTGCGCGCCATTCCTACGCGCAATTAAGCCTAGATAAGCGCACTGTTCCTGACAGGACTTCTAGTTTCAACTGTAGTAATAAGTGTTGTGTCAATCAAAGATTTCCTTAAAAAAACAGTATAGCATAAAATGTTGCAAAGACCCCAGCGTGCCTCGAGGATTGTCTGTGGGGAAATCAGTGCTAAGAGACGATGCCACTTGGGCGTACTAATTTAACCCTTTACCCAACGTAACGGCCACAACCGGCCAGTGCTACTCTCAAAAATCGCCAATTAATTTGCATTATTTTTTTAATTTTTTGTCTCAAAACATAGGTTATGACCCCTCGTTGGAACGAGCTCGTTCCAACGAGGGGTCATAACCTATGTTTTTGAGACAAAAAATGAAAAAAATTAGTTATTCAAGAATTATTTTTTCATGTTAGGTAAAGGGTTAACACCGAAAAATTCCTATAGACATTTTTTCGCCATTGTCATCGGCCGATGGCACTCTGGCCAAAAAATGTCTATGGGAATTTTCAGTATTAAATTAGTTCGCATGAGTACAAACGAAAAGATGGCACCCTGGCGAACAAATGTCTATGGGAATTTTCAGTGTTAAACCAGTTCGCCCAATGTGACACCGACTTGGATTTTCTCTGGCGAACAAATGTCTATGGGAATTTCAGCGTTAAATTAGTTCGCCCATGTGGCATCCATTACTACTGTTACGCAATCTTAATCTTACACTTTCTTCCGTTTTACATTACTTCTTTTCCCGTTTAAAAAGTATACCTTCTCACCACAAATATCGCTGTGCAGATTTAACTCCTTACATACGCTACGTCCGGTGGATATTCCTGTCTAGGACAGGAAATCTCTTGGACATTAAACCTTTAACCAACGTAACCAACCAAAACCGGCCCGCGCTATTCACAAAAACTGTCATTAAATTTTCATTATTTTTTTTCATTTTGCCTCAGAAGCATAGCTTATTACACCTCATTGGAACGAGCTCGTTGTGCCCGTTCCAATGAGGGGTAATAAGCTATGTTTGTGGGGCCAAAAAATGACAAAAATTAGTTATTCAATAATTTTGCTTTCAAGTGTCGTCTGCTTTTCATGTTAGGTAAAGGGATAAAATAAGCACACTTTTAGTATATTTCCCCCACGTTTTCCCTGAAAATTGCGTTGTCTTTTTGACTAATGATTTTGTTAGTCATATTTTCCTGCATTTTTCGTCAACTCTTGTCATGGTTGCAGGGATGTGGCTAGAGGGTTTCAGCTGGGAGGGGGTGTGCCACCGGTGTAAATTCCAACTGTGAGTGGTTTCGACAGGTGGTTGCACTGCAGTGCTGGGTGATATCTTTTAACCCTTTACCCAACGAATCGCCCGCATTCGCCCACGTAATATGCAAATACAGCTGCTGAAAAAATATTATTTTTCGAAAAATTTCAACAAAACCATATCATGTGACCCCTCTTTGGAACGAGCTCGACGAGCTCGTTCCAAAGAGGGGTCACATGATATGGTTTTGTTGAAATTTTTTTTTAAAAAAAATTTTAAAAAATGATATTTAAAATAATGAATTTTGAAATCGTCTGCATTGGGTAAAGGGTTATGAACCCTTCTGAAAATTTTCACTAGTCCTGAAACGGAAAAAGCATCATTTATAATGTGTCTGGGTCAGAAAATTTACCGGATTGATGTCAGAGTCGAAATTTTGAGGCCATGTCAATTTTAGAGTAGGAAATTTGAAACTCAAGTTTCCAGTTGGAAATAAAAGGTCAAAATTTCTCATCATTAGTTGGAATTTTAATATTTTTCATGAACAATGTTAATTTATTGAATTTCCATCTATTTGATTTTTGACCTCGGAATTTCCAAATATTGAAAAAAAATACTCCTAGCTGATTGGGGGGTGAGACCCCCCCCCCCCCCCCCCCCCCCCCACACACACACACACACGCACACCCTGTCGCCACATCCCTGCATGGCTGCTTCTCAATGGGCTAAGAGTTAAATAGTATCCTGGAACGGACCTCCGTGTCTCAACTCCCTGAAAAGAATACTTCAAAAATACACATCGAGCAGATAATTCGTTTGTATTATGAGTATCAGCGTACACGAGAGAATATATATTTCAGAACGCTGGGCCACCTGAAACGATCAGTTTCATGACCTACCTATCATTCAAATTACAGGGAACTGAGAAATAAATAAAACTACAAATACTCACAAACAACCAGGATAATACAGAAAGCGATGCTTTGCGGAAGAACGTTCATGTTTGTTCTGAAAAAATCGTATCCTGTTTTGAAATCGTAAGTAAATAACTCGCTCCGCGTTGCACTTAACTTTCTTAAGATAGGACGTGTTTGATTTGAATCATTTGTTCTAGGAGCACACACCATTATATGATAATCGACACACACGTCGCTCTCTTGCAAGGTCGGATTTAGATAGTGTGGTTCCTGTAGCACAGGTTATAAAGGGGCTTTAAATTTAAAAAAAAAAAAGAAAAACCTAAATATTAGAATATAAATTTTATATTACAGAATTTTAGTGGTGGTCACGCTGGTTATCCTGTAAAATCTGCATTGGGCCAGTACCATTTAAATCCCGGTACGGGGCAGTCTTTTGAAGATAGGCGTGCCTGTTGTATGTGAAATTTTGTGATTAATACGTTTTTCTCTAAAAAAAATTCCGACTTAACATTATTGACTGATGAATTCAGCATATACAACATTTCAATAGTTCGTTAAAGAAGGTTCCATTTTGGTTACAGAACTACATGGATGGTGATAATACATTCTGTATCTCAATGCCGTGTGTTATCGTTTCGAAAAAGAGCAGTGTGTCATGGATTTAGTCAATTCGTCCCCTGAGTTCCAATGTGTTCTATGTGCCAGTAGGCACATAGAACACATTGAAAATCAGGGGATGAATTGGACAGCGCTCCACTGAGAAAGACATTTCAGGGAACGGAATCATTACTTCATAACAAAATGTAGCGCTGTGAAATCCGTTACTTATTCCCAGTTCCTTATTCGACTTTCTAAATTTAGCAGCAATTCGAAAAATAAATGGTCTTATAGGGTGGCGCCCTAAAATACAAGATTATTCAAATCCTAAGGTTCACCCTCCCACCCCTTTTTAGGGGCCACATTGGACCCTAAAAGTGACCAAATGGTCAAAATCGTAATTATTGATGGAAATTCGCGGAACAAAGGGCGTCATAGGGTGGCGCCCGAAAATACAAGATCATTCAAATCCTAAGAAGTAGTATATTGTGGAGGTTTCAACCCTATTCTGCCGGAGGGGGCCGAGGGGGTCGATGACGTCATCATAATTAAAATGTTACGTAAGGTAATTAATATTACTTAATGATTTTTTTTTTTTTTAATCACTTTAATAATTAATGTAATTAATGACTGTTGCATAATTAATGTAATTAATGTAATTAATGAGTGTAATTAGGGTTGATTATAATAATTAGTATATTAATAAATGAATTAATATTGACGTACTGGACATATGCGCACGCTATCGGTTGACTGACCCGCAAAATTGAACACTGCGTGTCTGGGTGTCATTAAATCGATTTTTTCTTTTCAAACGCCAACTACTGACAGATGTTGAAGCAATTAAATCTATTGTCACACTTTAACGACCGTTCATAAATATCGTTAGACTGGACATGCTATCATGTATTTAAAAATCAATATATCACGTGACAAGATGTGTCTTGCTTTTACCTGAAGACTGTGAACGACTCCATTGTGGCTATTTTTATAGGTATAATTTGATTTAATAACTTGGCGTGATTCTTACATATTAATAATGCAAGTTTATTCTTCTCGTTTTTATGGCTGTCGAAAAACTCTCATAGACCAAGATATTCTGATTTTACCCCTCACGCGATAAAGTATTTTTTTAACGGTCCGATTTCTACGTTTTGACGGGTTCTCAAAACAAATCACAAGAGAAATCGCCATGAGACTACTGTACACGGGGGAGAGGCTATACATGGCTGTACTTTATGCCCCAATACTTTGATGAATTAACGGATCATCTGAAAACCCACCAAGAAGGTGCTTTGAACTGTCAATTTTGTGTTTCAATAGCAAATTCAACAAAAGAGAGAGGCAGTGTACATCGAACAGACGTCGATCTCAAGATGTTCCAGTGGACGTTTTGTCTGAAATCCTATACTAGGAAAGATACATTAGAAAAAAACATGGAGAAATGTCAAAACTCGACATTTAACTGCGCGATTTGCGGGTTTCAGCTGATTCAACTTAACCGTCATCGCGCCACAAGTAGCAGAAATGCACAACTCGATTGGCCGGTGGAGACGTTCCTCATCAAATAAGGGGGGTCAAACGAGGTTATGAGGAGGGGTGAAGGAGACAAGTGTGCGGTCATATGTTTAAAATTTTAATAACCTTAATTGCTATGATGTAATCCCCTTAATAAATAGCGTATATTCATTTAATATAATATATTAATAATTTTCGTTAAATAATTCATTTTTTATTCCGCACCCCTGTATCCCCTCACAGTACCTAAAACTTTCATGAACGCACCTCCTCCAGGTCATCCAATACTAAAAAACTTTTGGAAACCGCTCTCTCCCGCCCCCACCATAATCTTAAAAAGAGTTGCTTTGTCACAAACACACACTTTTTTAACCAATCAGACACCTCCGTTATCCCACACCCTCACCGTCACACCCCTGTATCCCCTCACAGTACCTAAAACTTTCCTGAATTCCCCTCCACCAAGTCATCCAATACTAAAAAAAAAACTTTTGGAAACCTCTCTCCCCCCTCCCCCAGCCCTCACAATAGCTAAATTATCTCGAACCCCAGTTCAGTTCTCTAAATGTAATGTACATGTCAGGCCCCCGAATACGCCTTCCCCACAATTTTGAGCGATCAAATTACCCCGATTAGTCTCCTCTCATAACTTACCACTCTCTTAACCCGTATTTACTATGAGATTGTCCCCTTAATAAATAGCGTATGTTCATTTAATATAATATATTAATAATTTTCGTTAAATAATTCATTCCACAAGACACTTGTCGAAAAAACAAAATGGCGGATTAGTTTGACAGAAATACGCGTATCGATTTATTCAGGAATGTCTGTCGGTTGTGTCCTTGGGCAAGACACTTCATCCCTATTGACCATGTGGGGGCATGGTGACGCTGTGCACTAAGGCGTACTGCACGTCGATGGAGCACCTGTCTTCAACCAATGCAGACCCTGTGTAGAATCTTGACAGTTGCTTGCCGTTGCTCGGTGGCTCTCTCCGGCTTCCTCCACCCGAAAAACTGTCATGGTCATGATTAGTCATTGTGCAGACCTTAAACACCAATAAATAAATATAAATAAATAGTCGGTTATCAAAACAGCCCTTAAGTGTTTAACAGTTAATTGTGGACCAGTGCGTTTAAAAGTGAAAAAAATTAGGTGATAGCATACGGACTGTGTTTAATCATAGAAAAATCACACCCGCGCTATTACTAACCTGTATGATTTATTTTTGAATGTTCGCTGAAGAATAACCCACCCATCTAAGTAAAAGCATGAAAGAGCTACCATTATCTTATTACCTATGTGAGGTGGGGGTGGTCGGTAACGTTGTGTACTATGGCGTACTACCTTCAGCCAATGATAACCCTGTGTAGAACTTTGACAGTTGTTCGCCTCTGCACGATGGTTCTTTCCGGATTGCCCCAACTGTCGTTAAATAAATGAAAAAAACTACAATTCTATAATAACAGGCCAAGACCCCTTCGTTTTGTCAGGGGGAAAATCAACAGTACTTTCACCCCCCTCATTTTAATAGTTGAAAAGTGCTGTTACTCGATCCAAAAAAAATGGTAAAAGGATATGCGACTCTATATTAGCCACCCAAATTTGCGAGACTTGGGGAAAATATAACCCACCTAGAGCTGCACCAAAGCTACGTACACTATTCGAACTCCCGCATTGTGTCCTTGGGCAAGTTAATTTACCCCGATTATCCACATGGGAGCACGATGACGGCGTGTAATAAAGTGTACTGCACGTCGGTGATACGCATATTTTAGAACAATCTAACCCTGCTTGTGCGGATTTCCGACGTTGGTGAGATGACAGTTACTCGTCGTTGCTCTGTGGTTCTCTTTGGATATTCCGGAGTCTACCCGTAAAATTGTCACATTTAATTATAACTTGAACTTGATGTCCGGGTGTAATGAAATAGCGTATTTTCTGCAGACATTCTAAATAAACGCAGCTGGTTTACAGACCTGTATATATTTTTTTCAATTGAGTAAAAATATAGGATAGTTACTGATGTAAAACGCCGATTAGTTTGTTTAATGAATCTAACGACGCCAGTCCGACCGACCCTTTGCCCACCATGATCACAACAAACGTTTCAATTCTCTCTCTCTCTCTCTCTCTCTCTCTCTCTCTCTCTCTCTCTCTCTCTCTCTCTCTCACCGATACAGTACGGGTGGAAACTAATTGCGTCCAAGCTGTTGTTTTTTTTCGAGGTTTTACCACCTCCCTTACAGCGCAAATCGAAATGAAATCTGATTCACTGAACCATACTACAGTGCATGTCAAAATTAATTTTTGAACGCCATTTTTTCTATGTGCCGCTATCAGCAGCTATGACCATAGCGTAACTTTGTGGTAAAATGCTTATTTTTGTACAAAACTCAAGACCTTTCTCTGACAAATGCCTATATAAAAACAAGATAATACGTGAGAATGCGTTGTGTACCTACATTTTGTTGATAAAATATGGCATGACCACATTCCCGGATATTATTAATGTACCCGCTTAATAACAGCCGAATATTTATCGGATCACAGTTTTTGATTTGAATAATTGCCGATTTTTGTATTAAATCACATTCAGTAATTTATGCAGATTTCCTGAACTGGGCGAATGTCAAGAAAGGCACTCTGTAGTTTAGGAGACACCACAAATAAAAACAAAATAAAAAATCTGAGATATATTGCATTTTTTTTAATTATCCATATTAACCAGAAGTCAAAACTAGTCAAATTAATTAGTATTAAATTACAAATGGTTATGAAATTTGCAGTAAAATGAACACTGGTATATGCTGCTGGCCGCATTTTAGGTGTCTGTAATAGCTGTTGTTCAGAATGTCACCCTATTGGTGTGAGTTTTCGCTTTTTCGTCCAGTTTCACGAAAGCTTCCACGAAGTCCGTTCCACATTCGCAATCTTTCCCAGGGGCCATTCTTCAAAGGCTGGTCCATCACAGCTTTACAGAGATATTGTTTTCTGGACGACAATGTTCAAGGCGTTCTGGGTTTCCGATGAGACCCCTTGGGATATTTCAATCTTTAAGGATGTTTGCCAAAATTTTCCACCCTGTCGGTTGAAAATCTTTTCTTTTTCGCAGCAGATCATTTATTAGATCACACATATTGGAGCCCGAAATTGTAATGCCGTTATACACGAGTCGATCTTTCTCATCCCAGGATAAATTGGGTATATTCTTTATTATCTGGAGTAACAAAAGCGCCTTCTGCTGCATGGAATTTGGTATAACGGCTAACCAGTCCGGATGATTTTCCACTGAAAAACTTGTCGTTAAGGAGTGTGGTTTGGTGTTTTCTTTGCGTAAATTTGATTGGCGCTGAAAGATTGTCTGGTTCAGCAGCCCTTTCTCTTCAGAACCCGATGTTGAAGATTCAGGAATTGGTCTCATACCCTGGTCTATGGGCGGGACAGCTACAGCATTCAGGGGTGCGCGTATTTCCTGCAACTGTTCACTCCCCCATGGTTCAATACACTGAATTCTGCTTGAGGGGAGGCTGATTGAGTCATCTATAGGTTTTGCCCTCAGTGATTCCCCCATCACTAGCGATTTTACTGGCTCTAGCTTATTTGCAAGCCCCAAAATATTTCCACTTGTTAATGCATTGTTCCAACTAAAGGCTGATTTCATATGCACTGGAGGATAGGGTGGCTGGTTACAGACAGATCTGGTTGTTAACTCGGCTGTATTTGGGTTCGCTCCCCCTATAGTGTGTTTAAAATTTACATTTTTGTGTAATTGTCGTCTGTGTCGATAATAATGAGTTTTATGAGAGTAAGATTTTTGACACAATTCACAGACGTAGCGCGCGTTCATCCTTTTCAGAAGCGAGTTAATAGAGTGGCAATACAGTTCCAACACTCTTCCATTTATATGTATGAATAGGATGGGTCCCACCCCAACCTGTCAATCGCTGATTGGCTAATTATATATCAAGATAAGGTGGGTTCTACCCCAATCTGTTGATCATTGGTTACTTCAAATTCTCACACAGTGCATTGTGGGAAATTCCAGTGGTAGAGCTCTGAGGTAAAATAAGTTACAAATTGATAGAGTTTACTTCAAAAAAAGAAACATCAGAGTCACATTCATGACAAGCCGGGGTAGCACATCTGAACCACCAACTCTACACTGTTTAATCAGATAATCCATTTAATCAGATAATTACATGTGCATATCGGTTTTTCATTGGTTTTTCATCAGTTTCCATCGATTTTTCATTGGTTTTTATCGGTTTTTCATTGGTTTTTATCAGTTTTTATTGGTTTCTATCGGATTTTATCGGTTTTACAATTCGATAAAACGGTTTTTAGTGATTTAAATCACGTAAAATGATCACTAATTACCACTAATTGGTCACTAATGGTCACTAATTGCCACTAATTAGTGACCAATGGTCACTAATGGTCACTAATTGCCACTAATTAGTGACCAATTGGTCACTAATTACCACTAATTGGTCACTAATGGTCACTAATTGCCACTAATTAGTGACCAATGGTCACTAATGGTCACTAATTGCCACTAATTAGTGACCAATTGGTCACTAATTACCACTAATTGGTCACTAATGGTCACTAATTGCCACTAATTAGTGACCAATGGTCACTAATGGTCACTAATTGCCACTAATTAGTGACCAATGGTCACTAATGGTCACTAATTGCCACTAATTAGTGACCAATTAGTGGTAATTAGTGACCATTAGTGACCAATTGGTGGTAATTAGTGACCAATTGGTCACTAATTAGTGGCAATTAGTGACCATTGGTCACTAATTAGTGGCAATTAGTGACCATTAGTGACCAATTAGTGGCAATTAGTGACCATTAGTGACCAATTAGTGGTAATTAGTGACCAATTGGTCACTAATTAGTGGCAATTAGTGACCATTAGTGACCATTGGTCACTAATTAGTGGCAATTAGTGACCATTAGTGACCAATTAGTGGTAATTAGTGATCATTTTACGTGATTTAAATCACTAAAAACTGTTTTATCGAATTGTAAAACCGATAAAAACCGATAAAAACCAATAAAAACTGATAAAAACCAATGAAAAACCGATAAAAACCAATGAAAAATCGATGGAAACTGATGAAAAACCAATGAAAAACCGATATGCACATGTAATTATCTGATTAAATGGATTATCTGATTAAACAGTGTAGAGTTGGTGGTTCAGATGTGCTACCCCGGCTTGTCATGAATGTGACTTTGATGTTTCTTTTTTTGAAGTAAACTCTATCAATTTGTAACTTATTTTACCTCAGAGCTCTACCACTGGAATTTCCCACAATGCACTGTGTGAGAATTTGAAGTAACCAATGATCAACAGATTGGGGTAGAACCCACCTTATCTTGATATATAATTAGCCAATCAGCGATTGACAGGTTGGGGTGGGACCCATCCTATTCATACATATAAATGGAAGAGTGTTGGAACTGTATTGCCACTCTATTAACTCGCTTCTGAAAAGGATGAACGCACGCTACGTCTGTGAATTGTGTCAAAAATCTTACTCTCATAAAACTCATTATTATCGACACAGACGACAATTACACAAAAATGTAAATTTTAAACACACTATAGGGGGAGCGAACCCAAATACAGCCGAGTTAACAACCAGATCTGTCTGTAACCAGCCACCCTATCCTCCAGTGCATATGAAATCAGTCTTTAGTTGGAACAATGCATTAACAAGTGGAAATATTTTGGGGCTTGCAAATAAGCTAGAGCCAGTAAAATCGCTAGTGATGGGGGAATCACTGAGGGCAAAACCTATAGATGACTCAATCAGCCTCCCCTCAAGCAGAATTCAGTGTATTGAACCATGGGGGAGTGAACAGTTGCAGGAAATACGCGCACCCCTGAATGCTGTAGCTGTCCCGCCCATAGACCAGGGTATGAGACCAATTCCTGAATCTTCAACATCGGGTTCTGAAGAGAAAGGGCTGCTGAACCAGACAATCTTTCAGCGCCAATCTAATTTACGCAAAGAAAACACCAAACCACACTCCTTAACGACAAGTTTTTCAGTGGAAAATCATCCGGACTGGTTAGCCGTTATACCAAATTCCATGCAGCAGAAGGCGCTTTTGTTACTCCAGATAATAAAGAATATACCCAATTTATCCTGGGATGAGAAAGATCGACTCGTGTATAACGGCATTACAATTTCGGGCTCCAATATGTGTGATCTAATAAATGAACTGCTGCGAAAAAGAAAAGATTTTCAACCGACAGGGTGGAAAATTTTGGCAAACATCCTTAAAGATCGAAATATCCCAAGGGGTCTCATCGGAAACCCAGAACGCCTTGAACATTGTCGTCCAGAAAACAATATCTCTGTAAAGCTGCGATGGACCAGCCTTTGAAGAATGGCCCCTGGGAAAGATTGCGAATGTGGAACGGACTTCGTGGAAGCTCTCATGAAACTGGACGAAAAAGCGAAAACTCACACCAATAGGGTGACATTCTGAACAACAGCTATTACAGACACCTAAAATGCGGCCAGCAGCATATACCAGTGTTCATTTTACTGCAAATTTCATAACCATTTGTAATTTAATACTAATTAATTTGACTAGTTTTGACTTCTGGTTAATATGGATAATTAAAAAAAATGCAATATATCTCAGATTTTTTATTTTGTTTTTATTTGTGGTGTCTCCTAAACTACAGAGTGCCTTTCTTGACATTCGCCCAGTTCAGGAAATCTGCATAAATTACTGAATGTGATTTAATACAAAAATCGGCAATTATTCAAATCAAAAACTGTGATCCGATAAATATTCGGCTGTTATTAAGCGGGTACATTAATAATATCCGGGAATGTGGTCATGCCATATTTTATCAACAAAATGTAGGTACACAACGCATTCTCACGTATTATCTTGTTTTTATATAGGCATTTGTCAGAGAAATGTCTTGAGTTTTGTACAAAAATAAGCATTTTACCACAAAGTTACGCTATGGTCATAGCTGCTGATAGCGGCACATAGAAAAAATGGCGTTCAAAAATTAATTTTGACATGCACTGTAGTATGGTTCAGTGAATCAGATTTCATTTCGATTTGCGCTGTAAGGGAGGTGGTAAAACCTCGAAAAAAAACAACAGCTTGGACGCAATTAGTTTCCGCCCGTACTGTATCGGTGAGAGAGAGAGAGAGAGAGAGAGAGAGAATTGAAACGTTTGTTGTGATCATGGTGGGCAAAGGGTCGGTCGGACTGGCGTCGTTAGATTCATTAAACAAACTAATCGGCGTTTTACATCAGTAACTATCCTATATTTTTACTCAATTGAAAAAAATATATACAGGTCTGTAAACCAGCTGCGTTTATTTAGAATGTCTGCAGAAAATACGCTATTTCATTACACCCGGACATCAAGTTCAAGTTATAATTAAATGTGACAATTTTACGGGTAGACTCCGGAATATCCAAAAGAGAACCACAGAGCAACGACGAGTAACTGTCATCTCACCAACGTCGGAAATCCGCACAAGCAGGGTTAGATTGTTCTAAAATATGCGTATCACCGACGTGCAGTACACTTTATTACACGCCGTCATCGTGCTCCCATGTGGATAATCGGGGTAAATTAACTTGCCCAAGGACACAATGCGGGAGTTCGAATAGTGTACGTAGCTTTGGTGCAGCTCTAGGTGGGTTATATTTTCCCCAAGTCTCGCAAATTTTGGTGGCTAATATAGAGTCGCATATCCTTTTACCATTTTTTTTTGATCGAGTAACAGCACTTTTCAACTATTAAAATGAGGGGGGTGAAAGTACTGTTGATTTTCCCCCTGACAAAACGAAGGGGTCTTGGCCTGTTATTATAGAATTGTAGTTTTTTTCATTTATTTAACGACAGTTGGGGCAATCCGGAAAGAACCATCGTGCAGAGGCGAACAACTGTCAAAGTTCTACACAGGGTTATCATTGGCTGAAGGTAGTACGCCATAGTACACAACGTTACCGACCACCCCCACCTCACATAGGTAATAAGATAATGGTAGCTCTTTCATGCTTTTACTTAGATGGGTGGGTTATTCTTCAGCGAACATTCAAAAATAAATTATACAGGTTAGTAATAGCGCGGGTGTGATTTTTCTATGATTAAACACAGTCCGTATGCTATCACCTAATTTTTTTCACTTTTAAACGCACTGGTCCACAATTAACTGTTAAACACTTAAGGGCTGTTTTGATAACCGACTATTTATTTATATTTATTTATTGGATTTTAAGGTCTGCACAATAACTAATCATGACCACGACAGTTTTACGGGTGGGGAAAGCCGGAGAGAGCCACCGAGCAACGGCAAGCAACTGTCAAGATTCTACACAGGGTCTGCATTGGTTGAAGACAGGTGCTCCATCGACGTGCAGTACGCCTTAGTGCACAGCGTCACCATGCCCCCACATGGTCAATAGGGATGAAGTGTCTTGCCCAAGGACACAACCGACAGACATTCCTGAATAAATCGATACGCGTATTTCTGTCAAACTAATCCGCCATTTTGTTTTTTCGACAAGTGTCTTGTGGAATGAATTATTTAACGAAAATTATTAATATATTATATTAAATGAACATACGCTATTTATTAAGGGGACAATCTCATAGTAAATACGGGTTAAGAGAGTGGTAAGTTATGAGAGGAGACTAATCGGGGTAATTTGATCGCTCAAAATTGTGGGGAAGGCGTATTCGGGGGCCTGACATGTACATTACATTTAGAGAACTGAACTGGGGTTCGAGATAATTTAGCTATTGTGAGGGCTGGGGGAGGGGGGGGGGAGAGGTTTCCAAAAGTTTTTTTTTTAGTATTGGATGACTTGGTGGAGGGGAATTCAGGAAAGTTTTAGGTACTGTGAGGGGATACAGGGGTGTGACGGTGAGGGTGTGGGATAACGGAGGTGTCTGATTGGTTAAAAAAGTGTGTGTTTGTGACAAAGCAACTCTTTTTAAGATTATGGTGGGGGCGGGGGAGAGCGGTTTCCAAAAGTTTTTTAGTATTGGATGACCTGGAGGAGGCGCGTTCATGAAAGTTTTAGGTACTGTGAGGGGATACAGGGGTGCGGAATAAAAAATGAATTATTTAACGAAAATTATTAATATATTATATTAAATGAATATACGCTATTTATTAAGGGGATTACATCATAGCAATTAAGGTTATTAAAATTTTAAACATATGACCGCACACTTGTCTCCTTCACCCCTCCTCATAACCTCGTTTGACCCCCCTTATTTGATGAGGAACGTCTCCACCGGCCAATCGAGTTGTGCATTTCTGCTACTTGTGGCGCGATGACGGTTAAGTTGAATCAGCTGAAACCCGCAAATCGCGCAGTTAAATGTCGAGTTTTGACATTTCTCCATGTTTTTTTCTAATGTATCTTTCCTAGTATAGGATTTCAGACAAAACGTCCACTGGAACATCTTGAGATCGACGTCTGTTCGATGTACACTGCCTCTCTCTTTTGTTGAATTTGCTATTGAAACACAAAATTGACAGTTCAAAGCACCTTCTTGGTGGGTTTTCAGATGATCCGTTAATTCATCAAAGTATTGGGGCATAAAGTACAGCCATGTATAGCCTCTCCCCCGTGTACAGTAGTCTCATGGCGATTTCTCTTGTGATTTTTTTTGAGAACCCGTCAAAACGTAGAAATCGGACCGTTAAAAAAATACTTTATCGCGTGAGGGGTAAAATCAGAATATCTTGGTCTATGAGAGTTTTTCGACAGCCATAAAAACGAGAAGAATAAACTTGCATTATTAATATGTAAGAATCACGCCAAGTTATTAAATCAAATTATACCTATAAAAATAGCCACAATGGAGTCGTTCACAGTCTTCAGGTAAAAGCAAGACACATCTTGTCACGTGATATATTGATTTTTAAATACATGATAGCATGTCCAGTCTAACGATATTTATGAACGGTCGTTAAAGTGTGACAATAGATTTAATTGCTTCAACATCTGTCAGTAGTTGGCGTTTGAAAAGAAAAAATCGATTTAATGACACCCAGACACGCAGTGTTCAATTTTGCGGGTCAGTCAACCGATAGCATGCGCATATGTCCAGTACGTCAATATTAATTCATTTATTAATATACTAATTATTATAATCAACCCTAATTACACTCATTAATTACAGTAATTACATTAATTATGCAACAGTCATTAATTACATTAATTATTAAAGTGATTAAAAAAAAAAAAAATCATTAAGTGATATTAATTACCTTACGTAACATTTTAATTATGATGACGTCATCGACCCCCTCGGCCCCCTCCGGCAGAATAGGGTTGAAACCTCCACAATATACTACTCTAAGATTCACCCTCCCACCCCTTTTTAGGGGCCAGATTGGACCCTAAAAGTGACCAAATGGTCAAAATCGTAATTATTGACGGAAATTCGCGGAACAAACGGCGTCATAGGGTGGCGCCCGAAAATACAAGATCATTCAAATCCTAAGGTTCAGCCTCCAACCCCTTTTTAGGGGCCATATTGGGCCCTAAAAGTGACCAAATGGTCAAACTCGTAACTGTTGGCCGTAATTCGCGGAACAAACTTCCTTATAGGGTGGCGCCCTAAAATGCAAATTATTCAGATTTGGGGGATTCTTATAATATATCACTGAACAACAACGAGCCAAGTTCTGTAATTAGTGATAAGGAGAAAATGAGACAAATTCTGTACATTTTAGACAGGTTCAGTATTAGTGACGAGGCGTATCATGAAATTGCAATTTTAGCAGGCGGATTGCCGAAACAATACTTGGTGAAAAAGTTCCGCCAGCAAATCAATTCTGAGTTCAGAATTGAAAGAGCACCCGGAAATTTACCCGGTGCATATATGAGTGTGGCAGATGTTCTTCACGCTCTCGTGAGTGAGCGTAAGAAAGAGTTGGGACAATTTCCACAAAAACTCCCTATCAAAATATCGGGTGATGGTACAAAAATCAGCAGATTGTCATCGTTTCTGGTTTTGTCACTGTCATTAATGGACAGTGGCTCGAAACTGTCATCAGTAAATCAAAAGGTCATTGGAGTAATTAAGTGCACTGAATCATATAATAATATTAAAACAACATGTGAGCCCATATTCAGTGAGATTAACCAGTTGAATTCAGCTGGAAAAATTGAATTGGATAACGAAAATTTTGATCTGGAACTTTTCTTAGGGGGTGATTTAAAGGTTTTACAGATGTGTTCCGGCCTGGGTGGTTCAACTGGTGAATTGGCGTGTGTTTGGTGCAAAGTATCCAAAGCCGATAGGGGTGACATTACCAAACCATATGATTTCTACCATTCAGATTTCATGTTACGATCAACACAGGAAATCAGGGTGAATGCAGCTGAAAATAAGTTTGGAGTAAAGCATTTTCCTCTACATAATATTGAACCTCATCACATACTGATTGAGGAACTGCACCTAATGATGAGAATATTTGATGTTTTGCTACGCAACCTGATTGATGATTGTAATGATAAGGACGACAAGGATAAAATATGTGGCGAAAATGCAAACTATTTAGATACTCTTGTGGATAAAGTAAGGTCATGTGGGGTAATCTTTAACATTTGGTCACCAAGAAAGGGAAATGGTGAAATAGATTGGACTTCATTGTGTGGTAAGGACATGAAAAAGGTTTTAAAAAATCTTCCAGATTTTTTATGCTTTGTTGTACATAATGACACACTTGATGTGGCCACAAAAATATGGCGTGATTTTTATGAACTTCACACATTTCTTTGTTCAAATCAATGTGAAAAAGAATCTGGACTCGTTATTTTTGAAAAATGTAAAAGCTGGGTTGAACTTTTCCTCAGCTTGTCAACCAAAAGAAAAGGCTATCAACCGGAACGAGTAACACCATACATGCACTGTTTGGTATATCATGTTCCATATTTTATCTGTTCTTATGGTTCACTACTAGGGACCTGCGAACCGTTCGAGATTCGGCTCGACTCGAACCCATCGCCGAGATTCGATTCGACTCGATACCTCACCGTCCGATTCGTATTTTTCGAACCGACCTCTGTTCAAACGGCGAATTATATGTGCACTCGCTCGCATCAAGAACACGCCGTCATACGCTAACGATAGTGTAATAAATCGCTCTCTGAACGTATTAGCTCTCCAATTTTGTTGATTATTAAACCCCCGGCAGAATCAATTGGTCTGGAATCGAGTATTCTCGCAGTGCGAGAATACTCGATTCCAGACCAATTGATTCTGAACTCATCCAGCATGCAGAGTACCGGTATTGCAGACTATGAGTATGGAAGCACGAATATCGCCGTCGCGCCGGTTTCAAGGTTCGAGATTCGACTCGACTCGATACCAGAGGGATGATTCGGCTCGAGATTCGGCTCGAAGTTTTATCCCCGGCTCGCAGGTCCCTATTCACTACGTAAATTCAGTGGACAAGGTGTGGAAAAATTGAACGACGATATAAAACCTATTTTTAGAAAAAAAATTAACAAACACGATAGTACAGTTGATTCACTCAAAGTGAGAAAAAGAATTGAGGCATCCTCTTCACATGGGAGGAAAAAATGTTTATATGTGAAACAGACTGATCAATACTGGGAAAAAGGTATTTTCAACCAAAAGGCTGATAAGAGGAGTGAAATTTTAAAAGAAATAGCAAACAAAGAGTGTAATATTGTACAAATGAACACCGAAACAGACCTCGAATCACTTTCTGTCGATGAAATAAAACAACGACTTTCAGATTTGGGGATAAAGATAAGGTTTCAAAAAAAAGAGAAATTGTTATTACTTTTACAAAGTCACATGGGTTAATGAATGATACCTTTCCTTTCCCCTGAGAATTTTCCTTCACAATCTCATTATCTTTTATCAGCTGTTGAGTGAGCACGTAGTTTTTTCCCAAGCATATTAGGTTTCGTGATTGTCGGTGAAAAAGATATATCACGTAGCAGGGCCGTCGAGAGAATATGCGGGCCCCGAGAGAATATCAGGCCCCTGGGTAGTCCAAACTTGCACCCAAAGTCCGTAGTATAATTTTTTGGTGTGGTACGTCCCAAAGGACGTACCACACCAACAAATTATATTATGGACTTTGGGTCCAAGTTTGGACAAGGCCCCAGGTAACTGTCTGGCCGTAAGGCGATACACATCACACCGAGCCGCACAGCGGTGAGCGGGGGTGGCAGGGTGTGGGGGCATAAAATCTACAACTCTGAGTTTGTCTAAGCTATGAAATGGCGCCTTTCATAGAATCATTTTGAAAATGTGTCGCACCGGCCCAATTTGGCCGGGTGCGAGAAATTTTCAAAATAAGCCTATGGAAGGTGCCATTCCCTCGCTCCGAGAAATTTAATTCACTGCACCTCGAAATGTGCATTTCTTGTTTAGCCCCCTGCCGGGGATTTTCTGGCGACACCTCTGATTTCAACAGGAAAATGAGTATTTCGAACAGTATGAAAAATTCCCTGCCAAAGTGTAAAATGTGGGGCCCCTTCTAATGTTGGGGCCCTGGGCGTCCACCCTGTCTGTCCCTTCCTAAATCCGGTCCTGGCCATTTTACGTCCCCATTCGATAGGACCGTACGCTGTGACAGCATCAACCCTCAGTCGGATACTTCGAGAGCTTTGGCCGACCGGGGGATCGATCCCAGGATCTCGCATGAGAGACCAGCACACTTATCCACTCGAGCACCAATTCATTTTTGATTTGATAACGGCGGGCCCCGGTTTACTACCCCCCCCCCCTCCCCTCTCGAAGGCCCTGGCACGTAGTACGTTATGTTACAGTCAGACTTTGAAATCAGAAATTTAATCAGTCGTTTCATGAAATAACTGAATAATTTCAGTCATTTCATAACATAACTGATTTCACAGTCTGACTGTAACCATTCTCGGGTATTAGCAATAGTACGATATTAAGTTAACATGATCGAAATAATATTTTCACACAATATTTCTGATATGTATATATGGACACTGTTTCGTTAACACGATCGAAAAAAATAATATTTTCACACTATTTCTGATATGTATATATGGACACTGTTTCACTGTTCAAAACTCACATCAAAATATTTTATCTCTTCATTGTCTTTTTTGTATAGACTGTATTGTTGAGTGCTATTTAGTCATGTGCTATATTTGTTTCAATAAACATTAGACGGCAACTGTGAGCGTTATTGTTATATTGTCCATTCTGTCGCTAATTGCTAGCCTGACTGCCCATCGTATAATAATCTAATTACTGATCAGGTTTGAATTATCACCTCGGATAATGAGTTATCGAACTTAGACCACCAAACAGATTTCTGGCAATGTTCGCGGAACAAACTGCCTTATAGGGTGGCGCCCAAAAATGCAAGATTATTCAAATCCTAAGGTTCGCCCTCTCACCCCTTTTTAGGGGCCAGATAGGACCCTAAAAGTGGCTAAAGGGTTAAAATCGTAATTATTGACCGAAATTCGGCGAACACACGGCATTATAGGGTGGCGCCCTAAAATACAAGATTATTCAAATCCTGAGGTTCACCCTCCCACCCCTTTTTAGGGGCCACATTGGACCCTAAAAGTGACCAAATGGTCAAAATCGTAATTATTGATGGAAATTCGCGGAACAAACGGCGTCATAGGGTGGCGCCCGAAAATACAAGATCATTCAAATCCTAAGGTTCACCCTCCCACCCCTTTTTAGGGGCCAGATTGGAATCGTAATTGTTGGTCGAAGTTCGCTTAACAAACGGCGTTATAGGATAGCGCCCTAAAATGCAAGATTATTCAAGTCCTAAGGTTCACCCTCCCACCCATTTTTAGGGGCCAGATAGGACCCTAAAAGTGACCAAACGGTCAAAATCGTAATTATTGATCGAAATTCGGCGAACACACGGCGTTATAGGATGGCGCCCTAAAATACAAGATTATTCAAATCCTAAGGTTCACCCTTCCACCCCATTTTAGGGGCCACATTGGACCCTAAAAGTGACCAAATGGTCAAAATCGTAATTATTGATGGAAATTCGCGGAACAAACGACATCATAGGGTAGCGCCCGAAAATACAAGATCATTCAAATCCCAAGGTTCACCCTCCAACCCCTTTTTAGGGGCCATATTGGACCCTAAAAGTGACCAAATGGTCAAACTCGTAACTGTTGGCTGTAATTCGCGGAACAAACTGCCTTATAGGGTTGGGCCCTAAAATGCAAGATTATTCAAATCCTAAGGTTCGCCCTCACCCCCCTTTTTAGGGGCCAGATTGGACCCTAAAAGTGACCAAACGGTCAAAATTGTAATTATTGACCGAAATTCGGCGAACACACGGCATTATAGGGTGGCGCCCTAAAATACAAGACTATTCAAATCCTAAGGTTCACCCTCCCCCCCCCCTTTTTTAGGGGCCACATTGGACCCTAAAAGTGACCAAATGGTCAAAATCGTAAATATTGATGGAAATGCGCGGAACAAACGGCGTCATGGGGTGGCGCCCGAAAATACAAGATCATTCAAATGCTAAGGTTCACCCTCCCACCCCTTTTTAGGGGCCACATTGGACCCTAAAAGTGACCAAATGGTCAAAATCGTAATTATTGATGGAAATTCGCGGAACAAACGGCGTCATAGGGTAGCGCCCAAAAATACAAGATCATTCAAACCCTAAGGTTCACCCTCCAACCCCTTTTTAGGGGCCTGATTGGACCCTAAAAGTGACCAAATGGTCAAAATCATAATTATTGACGGAAATTCGCGGAATAAACGGCGTCATAGGGTGGCGCCCGAAAATACAAGATCATTCAAATCCTAAGGTTCACCCTCCAACCCCTTTTAAGGGGCCATATTGGACCCTAAAAGTGACAAATGGTCAAACTCGTAACTGTTGGCCGTAATTAGCGGAACAAACGGCGTTATAGGGTGGCGTCTTAAAATGCAAGATTATTCAAATCCTAAGGTTCGCCCTCCCACCCCTTTTTAGGGGCCAGATTGGATCTTAAAAGAGACCAAACGGTCAAAATCGTAATTATTGACCGAAATTCGGCGAACACACGGCGTTATAGGGTAGTGCCCTAAAATACAAGATTATTCAAAGCTTAAAGAACACACACCCACCCCTTTTTAGGGGCCAGATTGGGCCGTAAAAGTGACCAAATGGTCAAAATCGTAATTATTGATGGAAATTCCCGGAACAAACGACGTCATATGGTGGCGCCCGAAAATACAAGATCATTCAAATCCTAAGGTTCACCCTCCAACCCCTTTTCAGGGGCCATATTGGACCCTAAAATTGACCAAATGGTCAAACTGGTAACTGTTGGCCGTAATTCGTGCAACAAACGGCGTTATAGGGTGGCGCCCTAAAATACAAGATTATTCAAATCCAAAGGTTCACCCTCCCACCCCTTTTTAGGGCCAGATTGGACACTAAGAGTGACCAAATTGTCAAAATCGTAATTATTGACGGAAATTAATGGAACTAATGGCCTTAGAAGGTGGCGCCCTAGAATGCAAGATTATTCAAATCCTAAGGTTCACCGTGCCACGCCTTGTTAGGGGCCAGATTGGACCCTAAAAGTGATCAAATGGTCACAATCGTAATTATTGACGGAAATTCGCGGAACAAATGGCCTTACAGGGTAGCGCCATAAATGCAAGATTATTCAAATCCCAAGGTTCACCCTCCCACCCCTTTTTAGGTGCCACATTGGACCCTAAATGTGACCAAATGGTCAAAATCGTAATTATTGATGGAAATTCACGGAACGAACGGCCTTATAGGGTGGCGCCCTAAACTGCAAGATAACTCAAATCCTAAGGTTCGCCCTTGCACCCTTTTTAGGGGCTTCATTGGACCCTAAATGTGACCAAAGTCAAAATCGTAATTATTTATCGTAATTCGCGGAACAAACGGCGTTAGTGTGGCGCCCTAAAATACAAGATCATGCAAATCCTAAGGTTCACCCTCCAGCCCCTTTTAAGGGCCACATTAGACCCTAGAAGTGACCAAAGCGTCAAAATCGTAATTGTTGGTCGAAGTTTGCTTAACAAACAGTGTTATAGGATGGCGCCCTAAAATGCAAGATTATTCAAGTCCTAAGGTTCACCCTGCAACCCATTTTTAGGGGCCAGATAGGACCCTAAAAGTGACCAAACGGTCAAAATCGTAATTATTGACCGAAATTCGGCGAACACACGGCGTTATAGGATGGCGCCCTAAAATACAAGATTATTCAAATCCTAAGGTTCACCCTCCCACCCCTTTTTAGGGGCCACATTGGACCCTAAAAGTGACCAAATGGTCAAAATCGTAATTATTGATGGAAATTCGCGGAACAGACGACATCATAGGGTGGCGCCCGAAAATACAAGATCACTCAAATCCTAAGGTTCACCATCCCACCCCTTTTTAGGGGCCAGATTGGACCCTAAAAGTGACCAAATGATCAAAATTGTAATTATTGACGGAAATTCGCGGAACAAACGGCGTCATAGGGTGGCGCCCAAAAATACAAGATCATTCAAATCCTAAGGTTCACCCTCCAACCCCTTTTTAGGGGCCATATTGGACCCTAAAAGTGACCAAATGGTCAAGCTCGTAACGGTTGGCTGTAATTCGCTGAACAAACTGCCTTATAGGGTGGCGCCCTAAAATGCAAGATTATTCAAATCCTAAGGTTCGCCCTCTCACCCCTTTTTACGGGACAGATTGGACACTAAATGTGACCAAAGGGTCAAAATCGTAATTATTTACCGAAATTCGGCGAACACACGGCATTATACGGTGGCGCCCTAAAATACAAGATTATTCAAATCCTAAGGTTCACCCTCACACCCCTCTTTAGGGGCCACATTGGACCCTAAAAGTGACCAAATGGTCAAAATCGTAATTTTTGACGGAAATTCGGGGAACAAACGGCGTCATAGGGGGGCGCCCGAAAATACAAGATCATTCAAATCCCAAGGTTCACCTTCCAACCCCTTTTTAGGGGCCATATTGGACCCTAAAAGTGACCAAATGGTCAAACTCGTAACTGTTGGCTGTAATTTGCGGAACAAACTGCCTTATAGGGTTGGGCCCTAAAATGGAAGATTATTCAAATCCTAAGGTTCGCCCTCACACCCCTTTTTAGGGGCCAGATTGGACCCTAAAAGTGACCAAACGGTCAAAATTGTAATTATTGACCGAAATTCGGCGAACACACGGCATTATAGGGTGGCGCCCTGAAATACAAGACTATTCAAATCCTAAGGTTCACCCTCCCCCCCCTTTTTAGGGGCCACATTGGACCCTAAAAGTGACCAAATGGTCAATAATGTAATTATTGATGGAAATGCGCGGAACAAACAGCGTCATAGGGTGGCGCCCGAAAATACAAGATCATTCAAATCCTAAGGTTCACCCTCCCACCCCTTTTTAGGGGCCACATTGGACCCTAAAAGTGACCAAATCGTCAAAATCGTAATTATTGATGGAAATTCGCGGAACAAACGGCGTCATAGGGTAGCGCCCGAAAATACAAGATCATTCAAACCCTCAGGCCCACCCTCCAACCCCTTTTTAGGGGCCTGATTGGACCCTAAAAGTGACCAAATGGTCAAAATCATAATTATTGACGGAAATTCGCGGAACAAATGGCGTCATAGGGTGGCGCCCGAAAATACAAGATCATTCAAATCCCAAGGTTCACCCTCCAACCCCTTTTCAGGGGGCCATATTGGACCCTAAAATTGACCAAATGGTCAAACTGGTAACTGTAGGCCGTAATTCGTGGAACAAACGGCGTTATAGGGTGGCGCCCTAAAATGCAAGATTATTCAAATCCTAAGGTTCGCCCTCCCACCCCTTTTTAGGGGCCAGATTGGACCCTAAAAATGACCAAACAGTCAAAATCGCAATTATTGACCGAAATTCGGCGAACACACGGCGTTATAGGGTGGCGCCCTAAAATGCAAGCTTATTCAAATCCAAAGGTTCACACTCCCACCCCTTTTTAGGGGCCAGATTGGACCCTAAAAGTGACAAAATGGTCAAAATCGTCATTATTGACGGAAATTCGCGGAACAAACGGCCTTATAGGGTGACGCCCTAAAATACAAGATTATTCAAATCCTAAGGTTCACCCTCCCACCCTTTTTAGGGGCCACATTGGACCCTAAAAGTGACAAAATGGTCCAAATCGTAATTATTGACCGAAATTCGCGGAACACACGGCGTCATAGGGTGGCGCTCTAAAATACTAGATTATTCAAATCCTAAGGTTCACCCTCCCACTCCTTTTTAGGGGCCACACTGGACCCTAAAAGTGACCAAATGTTGAAAATCGTAATTATTGACGGAAATTCGCGGAACAAACGGCCTTATAGGGTGGAGCCCTAAAATACAAGATTATTCAAATCCTAAGGTTCACCCTCCCACCCCTTTTTAGGGGCCAGATCGGACCCTAAAGTGACCAAATGGTCAAAATCCTAATTATTGATGGAAATTCGCGGAACAAACGGCGTCATAGGGTGGCGCCCTAAAATACAAGATCATTCAAATCCTAAGGTTCACCTTCCAACCCCTTTTTAGGGGCCATATTGGACCCTAAAAGTGACCAAATGGTCAAACTCGTAACTGTTGGCCGTAATTCGCGGAACAAACGGCGTTATAGGGTGGCACCCTAAAATACAGGATTATTCAAATCCTAAGGTTCACCCTCCCACCCCTTTTTAGCGCCAGATTGGACACTACGAGTGACCAAATGGTCAAAATCGTAATTATTGACGGAAATTCCTGGAAGTAATGGCCTTAGAAGGTGGCGCCCTAAAATGCAAGATTATTCAAATCCTAAGGTTCACCGTCCCACGCCTTGTTAGGGGCCAGATTGGACCCTAAATGTGATCAAATGGTCACAATCGTAATTATTGACGGAAATTCGCGGAACAAATGGCCTTACAGGGTTGTGCCCTAAATGCAAGATTACTCAAATCCCAAGGTTCACCATCCCATCCTTTTTTAGGGGCCACATTGGACCCTAAATGTGACCAAATGGTCAAAATCGTAATTATTGATGGAAATTCACGGAACAAACGGCCTTATAGGGTGGCGCCGTAAACTGCAAGTTAATTCAAATCCTAAGGTTCGCCCTCGCACCCTTTTTAGGGGCTTCATTGGACCCTAAATGTGACCAAAGTCAAAATCGTAATTATTTATCGTAATTCGCGGAACAAACGGCGTTAGTGTGGCGCCCTAAAATACAAGATCAGGCAAATCCTAAGGTTCACCCCCAGCCCCTTTTTAGGGCCACAATAGACCCTAAAAGTGACCAAATCGTCAAAATCGTAATTTTTGGTCGAAGTTCGCTTAACAAACGGCGTTATAGGATGGCGCTCTAAAATGCAAGATTATTCAAGTCCTAAGGTTCACCCTCCAACCCACTTTTAGGGGCCAGATAGGACCCTAAAAGTGACCAAACGGTCAAAATCGTAATTATTGACCGAAATTCGGCGAACACACGGCGTTATAGGATGGCGCCCTAAAATACAAGATTATTCAAATCCTAAGGTTCACCCTCTCGCCCCTTTTTAGGGGCCACATTGGACCCTAAAAGTGACCAAATGGTCAAAATCGTAATTATTGATGGAAATTCGCGGAACGAACAACATCATAGGGTGGCGCCCGAAAATACAAGATCATTCAAATCCTAAGGTTCACCATCCCACCCCTTTTTAGGGGCCAGATTGGACCCTAAAAGTGACCAAATGGTCAAAATCGTAATTATTGACGGAAATTCGCGGAACAAACGGCGTCATAGGGTGGCGCCCGAAAATACAAGATCATTCAAATCCTAAGGTTCACCCTCCAACCCCTTTTTAGGGGCCATATTGGACCCTAAAAGTGACCAAATGGTCAAACTCGTAACGGTTGGCCGTAATTCGCGGAACAAACTGCCTTATAGGGTGGCGCCCTAAAATGCAACATTATTCAAACCCTAAGGTTCACCCTCTCACCCCTTTTTAGGGGTCAGATTGGACACTAAAAGTGACCAAAGGGTCAAAATCGTAATTATTGACCGAAATTCGGTGAACACACAGCATTATAGGGTGGCGCCCTAAAATACAAGATTATTCAAATCCTAAGGTTCACCCTCCCACCCCTTTTTAGGGGCCACATTGGACCCTAAAAGTGACCAAATGGTCAAAATCGTAATTTTTGACGGAAATTCGCGGAACAAACGGCGTCATAGGGTGGCGCCCGAAAATACAAGATCATTCAAATCCCAAGGTTCACCCTCCAACCCCTTTTTAGGGGCCATATTGGACCCTAAAAGTGACCAAATGGTCAAACTCGTAACTGTTGGCTGTAATTCGCAGAACAAACTGCCTTATAGGGTTGGGCCCTAAAATGCAAGATTATTCAAATCCTAAGGATCGCCCTAACACCCCTTTTTAGGGGCCAGATTGGACCCTAAAAGTGACCAAACGGTCAAAATGGTAATTATTGACCGAAATCCGGCGAACACACGGCATTATAGGGTGGCACCCTAAAATACAAGACTATTCAAATCCTAAGGTTCACCCTCCTCCCCCCCCCCCTTTTTTAGGGGACATATTGTACCCTAAAAGTGACCAAATGGCCAAAATCGTAATTATTGATGGAAATTCGCGAAACAAACGGTTTCATAGGGTGGCGCCCGAAAATACAAGATCATTCAAATCCTAAGGTTCACCCTCCCACCCCTTTTTAGGGGCCACATTGGACCCTAAAAGTGACCAAATGGTCAAAATCGTAATTATTGATGGAAATTCGCGGAACAAACGGCGTCATAGGGTGGCGCCCGAAAATACAAGATCATTCAAACC
>CM062294.1:53239297-53391797 GCA_031216915.1 Pictodentalium vernedei
CTGTAGAATAATGGTCCTTAATTAGTCAATTTTTATGAAATTTTTTTACCTCATTAGTGCTGTAACTTGAACTAACATACTCCAATTTGACTCATTTTTGCCATACAAGTCCTTTGTACAAATATCTCAGGTGAGTTCTAAAACTGGCCTGGTCCACTTTCTCATTACAGATTTATAGGCCTTAATTAGTCCATTTTTACTAATTTTGAGCTTGTCAATTTTTACGAGTTTTGAGCTCAATGCGATGACATTTCTGATTTTCAAAAGAGAGTGCATGAAGTAAGTAGCCACAACTCGGACACTTCCATCTCTGATATGCACCTCTTGCTCCTTCTGAAATGATCTGTACAATTTCATATTTTAGAGAGAGAAAAAATTACCAAAAAATTGTCAGCCATTTTTTGTGGCTAAAGCTTTGAATGATTGTTCTTTCAAAAAGAACTTTTCATCCCAATAAATGTTGTATTTTTGTTATCATAGCAATTTTGCAGATTATTAATTACCCACCGAAGCCTATTTTCATCCAGACTGTGTAAAAATAGAGGAAGTTATTTCATTGTGCATGAAATTAAATGGTAGATGTTTTAGAGATATATATATTTGTTCCACTTTTAAAGTGTTCTATTTTTATTTTAAATGTTAGTAAGTTAGCATTCCAATATACATGTATTCTTGTTTTGAAAAAAATAAACATGGGTTTAAATGAAAAGCGTTATCTTTTTATTAGCTTACCCAAGTAAAGCTCAAGAGGAACTTCAATGATGATTTTACATTATCGACTTCTCTTCATAAACTACTGGACCAAATTGAACCCAGTTTGATGTGTATGTTCCTTATCATATGTCAATTCAATTTTATTCAAATAAAGCTGCCACATCCACAGGGGAAAAAACTCTGTTAGCACCAACATGTATCTTTTAACCCTTTACCCAACGCAGACAATGTCAAAATGTTCCCACCTGCGGCAACCGCGTTGTGTCCTTAGGCACGACACTTCGTCTCCATTGCCCGCATGGGATCACGATGACGCCCTGTACTAAGGCGTACTGCATGTCTTCAACCAATCTTCTAACCCTGCCTGTGCTGCAGTGTGGAGTTACAATGTTGGGGAGCTGGCAGCTGCTAGTCGTTGCTCGGTGGTTCTCTCCGGGTACTCCGGCTTCCTCCACCCATAAAACTGTCATGGTCATGATTAGCCATTGTGCATAAATATGTGACCTTAAACATCAATAAATAAATATGTCAAAATGTATTATTTTAAATATCATTTTTTTTTAATTTTCAAAAAATTTCAACCAATCCATATCATGTGACGCCTTATTGGAACAAGCTTGATGAGCTCGTTCCAAAGAGGGGTCACATGGTGTGGTTTGGTTGAAATTTTTTGAAAACTATGTTTTCAGCTGCTGAATTTGCACATTATGTGGGCGGTTGTTGCCAATGCATTGGGTAAAGAGTTAAAAAGTTAAAATTCTTCTCCAGAACTACTGATCAGAATGATTTGATGCTTGGTATGCAGCACTCTTGATGCTTGGTATACAGCACCCTTGATACTTGGTATACAGCACCCTTGATGCTTGGTATACAGCACCCTTGATGCTTGGTATACAGCACCCTTGATGCTTGGTATACAGCATCCTTGATGCTTGGTATACAGCACCCTTGATGCTTGGTATACAGCACCCTTGATGCTTGATATACAGCACCCTTGATGCTTGGTATACCCGCACCCTTAGAAGAATCATATTCATGTTTGTACAAATCAAGTCTCTGGTTCACAGCTGTATAAGACAAAGATAGGGGCCTAAACTATAAAACTTTTACAATTGAATTTTCTAGTTACGACTTTAAATGGGTTGAAATGCACCCTTAGCATTTTCAAAGATGTGGCAATTTGGCAGTTTGCAAATTACCATATCTTTGAAAATGTTTATGATTCATTTTAATAAGTTTTATTAATAGGTAGAAAATACAATTCAAGAAAATACAATTGTAAAACTTTTATAGTTCAGTGGAACCCTGTTAATTGAATAGCCACTTTGCCAATGAAAATTATTCAATTAACAGGAGTATTCAATTAACAGGGATTGTGTCAATTTCCTGTATTCTGGAGATAAACTTAGCATTTATTCTATTATATCTTGTTTGACAGAGCTCCTTGAGCTCTGTCAAACACGATATAATAGATTAAATGCCTGTAATGGATGTACTGAGGCCAAATAGGCCTATAACCAAAGGAAAACTGGGGAGAGTCAGGGTAATTTCTCGACAGGTTACAAGATTTTTTATTCAATTAACAGGAGTTTACTCTATAACCTATAATCCAATTAACAGGTCAAATTTGTACTGGAGGTATGGTAAATGGTTGTGTGTTGGGAAATTATATTCAATTAACAGGGTTATTCAGTTAAGAGATATCCAATTAAGTGGGCTCCACTGTATTGGCCACTGGTGTTGGACGGACATTTTGTTAGATATTAAACACAGCTACTATTGTTTGTAACAACTGGATTTACAACTTAAATGAGCTCGTTCCAATGAGGGGTCATATGATATGGTTTTATTGAAATTTTTTGAAAAAATTAAAAAAATGATATTTAAAATAATAAATTTTGATATCATCTGCGTTGGGTAAAGGGGTTAACAAGTCCTATCTTGTTTGACAGAGCTCATTGAGCTCTGTCAAACAAGATAAATTGGTTAAATTCTTAGTTGCATCATGGGAAAATTTTGGGGCTTGAAATTTTGTTATTTCAAGATTACGGTGCAGAGAGTTTGGAGTTAAATTTCATATCTATCTTCATCAGCGATTCTGTGACTCATTTTTTAAAACGTTTTTAAGAAGTATTTTCTATATTGCACTCCCCAGTAACTTACAAAAACTACTATTTATAAAGAGATGATATATTGACTCCTTTAGAGTTAGTAAGCGGGGCTTATATTTTATCTAAATTTGGGGAAAATCCATTTAGATTCTCGCAAAAATGGTTGCAAGAACCCATACGTGCTATGAGCATCCCAGGATCCCATGAGCCCCCTATGGTTGAACCCATGTTGTATACTGATAACACATGTTAACCCTTTATCCAACACAGCTTTTTAATTTTTAAAACATAAACTGAATTTGCTAAATAAAATTTTAAATAAACAATATTTACCAATAAAACCTTACAAATATGGATGTCATTGGAACCGTCTCATTGAGCCTATTCCACTGACTGCCGTATTTGTACAGTTTTATTGATAAAGTGACAGGATATTTCATGTTAGCCTTGTATTGGTTAATTTGTTGTCTCCATATTAGGTAAAGGTTTAAATTGATTCAATTCTTTTCTCGCGAGTCCTAAGTTGAGATGAAGCAAAAATCTACATGGATTCTCATTGGTTTTGATGCACGAATCTTTGCTTGAATCCATTCATGGATTCTCATCGACATGTAACCAGTTAATACCACAATTGGGAGTCTGGCAGTTACTTGCAACTGCTCAATGGTTCTTTTTGGATACTCTGGCTTCCTCTCTCATAAAACTGCCCAATACGAGGTGACCTTAACTGTCAAAGATGCCATTAAACCCCAATAAAAAAATTCATGTCATAATGTCTGTCAGATGATATTGTTACATGTAGCCCAGATTTCCCGCATGGTGTATGTAGCACATTTATCAATGTCTGTATTATATTTGTGTAACATTGAATTTGGCAATTAACCCTTTACCTAACATGAAAGTCAGAAGACACATGTAAACAGAATTCTTGAATAATTTATTTTTATTATTTTCATTTTTGCGTCGAAAACACAGCTTATGACTGATGTTTTTGAGATAAAAAATAAAAAAAATAATGAGCATTGAATGGTGATTTTTGTGAAGTGCGCTGGTCGTTTTTGTCCGTTACATTGGCTAAAGGGTTAATAGTGTAAATTGAGGAACCTTTTCTTAGTACCTATCTATCATACATTAAATATTTTCATAAAATTCATTTCTGCAGCTTCTTGATAGTAGAAAGCGTAGAAACACTGAAATATTATAGTATTAGTTTCAGTGTTCAGCAACTGATTCGCACTCCCACGTTGTATCCTTGGGCAAGGCACTTAACCATGATTGCCTACATGGGGGCTCGATGATGCTGTGTACTAAGGCATACTGCACGTTGGTGGCGTGCATGTCTTCAACCAATCTCCCCCTGCCTGTGCCGCAGTGCAGAGTTCAGAGTTACGATGTTGGAGAGCTGACTGCTGCTCGTCGTTGCTCGGTGGTTCCCTCCGGGTACTCCGGCTTCTTCCACCCATAAAACTGTCACCGACATGATATGACCCTGGCTGTTAGTGTGTCATTAAACCCTAATAAAAAAAAAAATTAGCTTTAGTACTGGTCATGGAAAGCCAAGAGAGAAGCCAAGCATTTTATCTATATTTTGTAGTTTAGAGTATTTATTTTTTTTTATTGAAATGTACATGGAGAAACCTGATTAACTTTTTTACTGCCATAATCTTATTCAGAATTTAGGGTCAACACTTTTGTGTATCTCTTTGGTAGAGGTGAAGATTGATTTCATAAGTCAAAATTTATTTCTTAACCCTTTACCCAACGAATCGGCCGCATTAACTCACGTAATATGCAAATTCAGCAGTTGAAAAAATATTATTTTTCAAAAAATTTCAACAAAACCATATCATGTGACCCCCTCAATGGAACGAGCTTATCGAGCTCGTTCCAATGAGGGGTCACATGATATTGTTTCGCTGAAATGTTTTTAAAAATTAAAAAAAATGATATTTAAAATAATAAATTTTGCTATCGTCTGCGTTGGGTAAAGGGTTAAGAAATTGTTTTGTTACAATTTATTGAGAGTGCCTGCATCTCCAATACATAGTAACAAAAAAATTTCAACAAAACCATATCATGTGACCCCTCATTGGAACGAGCTCATCGAGCTCGTTCCAACGGGGGGGGGGCACATGATATGGCTTTGTTGAAATTTCTTGAAAAATTAAAAAAAATGATATTTAAAATAAATAATTTTGATATCGTCTGCGTTGGGTAAAGGGTTAAGAAATTGTTTTGTTACAATTTATTGTAGAGTGCCTGCATCTCCAATACATAGTAACAAAATAGATCTTTATAAAGAAATTATTTTGCTTATAACTCAATATGGTGCATATCAAGAAAATATGAAGAAATCTTTACTTGCAGTGCTAGCACTTTCCAGTGGAGCCTCAATTTAGGCTTTTAGCACTCAATCAGTTACAAATCTTTTAGGTAAATAACTAATTAACCCTTTACCCAACAAATCAGTCATATCCACCCGTGTAATATGCAAATTTAGCAGCTGAAAAAATATTATTTTTCCAAAAATTTCAACAAAACCATATCATGTGACCCCTCTTTGGTACGAGCTCATCAAGGGTCACACAATATGGTTTTGTTGAAATGTTTGGAAAAATGTTAAAAAATGATACTGGTATTTAAAAATGTTCGGTAAAAACTTAATTGAGAATTGGATTTGTGAAGAGAATTCGTGAATAAGTATCCATTAGGGGGGACCAACATATCATTAATACTGTATCAGGATTACTAATAAAACACCACAGGGTAGATATTCAAACAAACAGTTATTTACAATTTCTTACAAATGGTACAAAAAACCAGTATCACTATTTCACCCTATAGACCCCCCCCCCTCCCCCCCCCCCCCCCCCCAGTGGCAGCTGGAGATCTGTGTGCTGAACTATCACTCTTTCACCTTATGGACCCCCCCCCCCCCCCCCAGTGGCAGCTAGAGATTTGTGTGCTGAACTATCACTCTTTCATCCAATGCCCCCCACCCCCCAGTGGCAGCTGGAGATCTGTATGCTGAACTATCATTCTTTCACCCTATGGACCCTCCTGTGGCAGTTGGAGATCTGTGTGCTGAACTATCACTCTTTCACCCTATGGACCCCCTTTCCCCAGTGGTAGTTGTAGATCTGTGTACTTTCACCCTATGGACCCCCCCCCCCCCCCCCCCCCGAGGTAGTTGGAGATCTCTATGCTGAACTATCACTCTTTCATCCTATGGACCCACCAGTGGCAATTGGAGATCTTGTGTGCTGACTATCACTCTTTCACCCAATGGACCCAACCTCCACCCCACCCCTCCAGTGGCAGCTGAAGATCTGTGTGCTGAACTATTACTATTTCACCCTATGGACCCCAGTGGCAGTTGGAGATCTGTGTGCCCAACTATCACCCTATGGACCCCACCCCCACCCCCCAGTAGCAGTATGTGTGCTGAACTATCACTCTTTCACCCTGTGGACCCCCCCCCCCCCCCCCACAGTGGCAGTGGGAGATATGTGTGCTGAACTATCACTCTTTCACCCTATGGACCCCCTCCCCCCAGTGGTAGTTGGAGATCTGTGTACTTTCACCCTATGGACCTCGACCACCCCCACCCCCACCCCGAGGTAGTTGGAGATCTCTATGCTGAAATATCACTCTTTCATCCTATGGACCCACCAGTGGCTGTTGGTGATCTGTGTGCTGACTATCAATCTTTCACCCAATGGACCCCCACCCCACCCCCCCCCCCCCAGTGGCAGCTGGAGATCTGTGTGCTGAACTATTACTATTTCACCCTATGGACCCCCAGTGGCAGTTGGAGATCAGTGTGCCCAACTATCACCCTATGGACCCCACCCCCACCCCCCAGTAGCAGTCTGTGTGTTGAACTATCAGTCTTTTACCCTGTGGACCCCCCCCCCCCCCCCCCACCCCCACCCCCAGTGGCAGTTGGAGATCTATGTGCTGAACTTTCACTCTTTCACCCTATGGACCCACCCCCCAGTGGCAGTTGGAAACCTGTGTGCTGAACTATCACTCTTTCACCCTATGGACCCACCAGTGGCTGTTGGAGATCTGTGTGCTCAACTATCACCCTATGGACCCCACCCCCCAGTGGCAGCTGGAGACCTGTGTGCTGAACTATCACTCTTTCACCCTATGCCCCCCCCCCCCCCCCCCCAGTGGCAGGTGGAGATCTGTATGCTGAACTAGCACTCTTTCACATCACCCTATGGACTCCCAGTGGCAGCTGGAGATCTGTGTACCAGTTAACCTTTTACCTAAGGTGATGGTCATAACTTGCCAGTGATATTTATTTGTTAATTACGTGGAAGGATGCTTCCATTCCTTAGGTATATGGTTAAAGATAACAAGGGTGTAAAATCCATGCTGCTGAGTTGTAATGGAAATCCACCCTTCCAGTAGTGTTTGAATGAGCATTTCTGTATTTGTTAAGATTTGTCTGATACTGTAGAATTGGCAGTAATATACTGTTGTGATATCAGAATTATCAATGTTGTTTTATCCAATGATCATTTAGGCTTTGGTAAAAAAAAATGGTTGTCTGATAAGTCTTACTGTGTTTTGAATAACTGACCAATGGCACTATCAGATAGACATATAATTTTTTTTAACCCTTTACCTAACAAATCGCCCACATCCGCCCACGTAATATGCAAATTGAGCAGTTGAAAAAATTAAATTTTTCAAAATATTTCAACAAAACCATATCATGTGACCCCTCATTGAACGAGCTCATTGAGCTCGTTCCATTGAGGGGTCACATGATATCGTTTTGTTGAAATTGTTTGAAAAAATTTTTAAAATTATTTATAAAATAATAAATTTTGATATCGTCTGTGTTGGGTAAAGGGTTAACCCTTTACCTAACATGAAAAGCAGACGACACTTGCCAAAAAAAATATTGAATAACCAATATTTTTCATTTTTTGTCTCAAAAACATAGGTTATGACCCCTCATTGGAACGAGCTTGACGAGCTCGTTCCAACGAGGGGTCATAACCTATGTTTTTGAGACAAAAAATGAAAAAATAATGAAAATTAATTGACGATTTTTGAGAATAGCACTGGCCGGTTTTGGCCGTTACGTTGGGTAAAGGGTTAAAGCATGTATAATAAAAAGAGAATCTATTGTGTTGATACCAATGCTTTTCTCATGTGCACTAATGAGAAGATTATCATCTGTATCCACAAAAAAACTCTAGGTACCCTCTGAGGCCCCCAGTCAAATTCTCTAAGGAATTTGCCATTGTTTTAGCTTGGAACCAGTCTAGCCCTTGAATTGTCCATCACTTTTGCTTAGATTCAGTCATCTAGAATATTTCATTTGGTCGGAAAGGCAAACCTGTGGTTCACTTTTTCAACCAACTGAAATATTCCAGATGTTTGAATATTAGAAATACCACAAATCTTCATTTTCTTTGAATAAATGCAATAAATATTTATCAATCGTGACATGATTGATCAAATCTTGAATGACTTTACCAAAACTATTAAGACATGTTTTTTATTGGAATATCTATAACTGGAGCATGAAAGAATATCTGCATATCTTTGTGAGTAAAGGGACATCACATTAACTCTTAACCCGCTGAGTATTTTCAAGATATTTTTCATCAAATCTAGTCATGGCTGCTATATAGCAGCCATGACTAGATTTAATGAAAAATTCATCAAAATTTAACACAAGAAATCATTGGTGGAAAAATCTCTTCAGTTTTCAGGGGTAAAATTGGATTAAATGTGCTCAAATTAAACTTATTTCAGTGGCAAGAGAAATCCTGTCCTGGGCAGGAATATCTGGCAGCAGCATGCAAGGAGTTAAATCAACAGTTGTCTGCACATAAACTCCACAAAAGTGGGTAAACAAACAGCCCTTAGAGAATCAGATTCTTTACTGAATTTGACAGCGATTCCACTCAAATAAAAAGTTCTTGAATTTTGGCCCAATCCCGAAAAGTGCTTGAAGTTTTTTCTATCCTTGAAAAGTACTTGATTTTCCACCACCTCCCTTGAAAATACTTAATTTTGGTTTACCCATAACCTCTGAGACAACAAGTATCATGATTATGCCTCACAAATTGGTCAGGAATTGCATCTCATAGATCTCAATATTGTCCCTTGGGTGCAACAAGGCATCATCTGCAATGCTTTAGCATTGCAGATGATGCTTTCTTGTACTTATGAGATGATGTATATCGCGCAAGTTGAGTTTTCCAGACAACAGGTCCTCAAGGCTAAAATTCTTTGTGTTGTTTATGGTGTTGTCAGTTCATGTGAAAATTATACTAGCCCTTGAAAAGCACTTGAATTTGATTCTTGGATATCGGAAGGAGCCTTGATGAGATATTATATGGTATTATCAGACTAATATTTGCTATACAGGTCTTATGCAATAATATCTCATGGGAGTTCGGAAACTGGCCTGGTCAGATTCTTCGTTATACAGTACGTGGAGAGTGTATTATCACTAACTCACCTGCAGAGTGGAGATTCCACCCGAGCAATAATTGCAAATTTGCTGCAAAGCATAACCAGCACCAGCAAAGTTTCAGCCAATGGACCTCCGGGTTAAACCCGGAGGTCCATTGGCTGAAACATTGCTTGTGTTTTTTGTCGATATGTACAAAATTTGAAAGTTATAGCTTGGGTGATAACTCCACTCCACGGGTGATTTAGTTACAATCCACTCTCCACGTACTGTAGAATAATGGTCCTTAATTAGTCAATTTTTATGAAATTTTTTTACCTCATTAGCGCTGTAACTTGAACTAACATACTCCAATTTGACTCATTTTTGCCATACAAGTCCTTTGTACAAATATCTCAGGTGAGTTCTAAAACTGGCCTGGTCCACTTTCTCATTACAGATTTATAGGCCTTAATTAGTCCATTTTTACTAATTTTGAGCTTGTCAATTTTTACGAGTTTTGAGCTCAATGCGATGACATTTCTGATTTTCAAAAGAGAGTGCATGAAGTAAGTAGCCACAACTCGACACTTCCATCTCTGATATGCACCTCTTGCTCCTTCTGAAATGATCTGTACAATTTCATATTTTAGAGAGAGAAAAAATTACCAAAAAATTGTCAGCCATTTTTTGTGGCTAAAGCTTTGAATGATTGTTCTTTCAAAAAGAACTTTTCATCCCAATAAATGTTGTATTTTTGTTATCATAGCAATTTTGCAGATTATTAATTACCCACCGAAGCCTATTTTCATCCAGACTGTGTAAAAATAGAGGAAGTTATTTCATTGTGCATGAAATTAAATGGTAGATGTTTTAGAGATATATATATTTGTTCCACTTTTAAAGTGTTCTATTTTTATTTTAAATGTTAGTAAGTTAGCATTCCAATATACATGTATTCTTGTTTTGAAAAAAATAAACATGGGTTTAAATGAAAAGCGTTATCTTTTTATTAGCTTACCCAAGTAAAGCTCAAGAGGAACTTCAATGATGATTTTACATTATCGACTTCTCTTCATAAACTACTGGACCAAATTGAACCCAGTTTGATGTGTATGTTCCTTATCATATGTCAATTCAATTTTATTCAAATAAAGCTGCCACATCCACAGGGGAAAAAACTCTGTTAGCACCAACATGTATCTTTTAACCCTTTACCCAACGCAGACAATGTCAAAATGTTCCCACCTGCGGCAACCGCGTTGTGTCCTTAGGCACGACACTTCGTCTCCATTGCCCGCATGGGATCACGATGACGCCCTGTACTAAGGCGTACTGCATGTCTTCAACCAATCTTCTAACCCTGCCTGTGCTGCAGTGTGGAGTTACAATGTTGGGGAGCTGGCAGCTGCTAGTCGTTGCTCGGTGGTTCTCTCCGGGTACTCCGGCTTCCTCCACCCATAAAACTGTCATGGTCATGATTAGCCATTGTGCATAAATATGTGACCTTAAACATCAATAAATAAATATGTCAAAATGTATTATTTTAAATATCATTTTTTTTTAATTTTCAAAAAATTTCAACCAATCCATATCATGTGACGCCTTATTGGAACAAGCTTGATGAGCTCGTTCCAAAGAGGGGTCACATGGTGTGGTTTGGTTGAAATTTTTTGAAAACTATGTTTTCAGCTGCTGAATTTGCACATTATGTGGGCGGTTGTTGCCAATGCATTGGGTAAAGAGTTAAAAAGTTAAAATTCTTCTCCAGAACTACTGATCAGAATGATTTGATGCTTGGTATGCAGCACTCTTGATGCTTGGTATACAGCACCCTTGATACTTGGTATACAGCACCCTTGATGCTTGGTATACAGCACCCTTGATGCTTGGTATACAGCACCCTTGATGCTTGGTATACAGCATCCTTGATGCTTGGTATACAGCACCCTTGATGCTTGGTATACAGCACCCTTGATGCTTGATATACAGCACCCTTGATGCTTGGTATACCGCACCCTTAGAAGAATCATATTCATGTTTGTACAAATCAAGTCTCTGGTTCACAGCTGTATAAGACAAAGATAGGGGCCTAAACTATAAAACTTTTACAATTGAATTTTCTAGTTACGACTTTAAATGGGTTGAAATGCACCCTTAGCATTTTCAAAGATGTGGCAATTTGGCAGTTTGCAAATTACCATATCTTTGAAAATGTTTATGATTCATTTTAATAAGTTTTATTAATAGGTAGAAAATACAATTCAAGAAAATACAATTGTAAAACTTTTATAGTTCAGTGGAACCCTGTTAATTGAATAGCCACTTTGCCAATGAAAATTATTCAATTAACAGGAGTATTCAATTAACAGGGATTGTGTCAATTTCCTGTATTCTGGAGATAAACTTAGCATTTATTCTATTATATCTTGTTTGACAGAGCTCCTTGAGCTCTGTCAAACACGATATAATAGATTAAATGCCTGTAATGGATGTACTGAGGCCAAATAGGCCTATAACCAAAGGAAAACTGGGGAGAGTCAGGGTAATTTCTCGACAGGTTACAAGATTTTTTATTCAATTAACAGGAGTTTACTCTATAACCTATATCCAATTAACAGGTCAAATTTGTACTGGAGGTATGGTAAATGGTTGTGTGTTGGGAAATTATATTCAATTAACAGGGTTATTCAGTTAAGAGATATCCAATTAAGTGGGCTCCACTGTATTGGCCACTGGTGTTGGACGGACATTTTGTTAGATATTAAACACAGCTACTATTGTTTGTAACAACTGGATTTACAACTTTATCACAGTTACAACTGTTCTATTGGATTTGATAATTTATAAACCAAACACAGCAATATAAATTGTAGAATTACCTGTTTATCAAGCCTGTTTTACCAACACCCAACTATCACTCCTGAACTTCAGATGTTCCATGACTACACAATTGATATATAACAAGCTATTAATTGAAAATAGAATATGTTTTAATTTTTTGGAATTCACATTAAAAAATTCCCACAATCCAGTACAAGTATTTCCATTAGTTCCTTCAATCTTGCACCCCACGTAATATATACTACTCAAAGTTTGCTAAGCACCACATATTTGACATATCATTGTGAAATTTGGTTGTGACATATTTGCGATATTTTTGGTAGATATGATTGAGGAATCTATTGAGATGGTCCCCAGTGTTTACATTAGCTCTCTTGACAGGCAGACTTTTCGTGACAGTCATGGAAAGCATGTACCCCTTGATTTTCATGATGTTTTCGTCTACTGTCTACATGTACATGACATGTGTAGGGTATTCAATCTTCATTTCAACACAAACCCTGGGGAGCGTGGTGGCTCAGTAGGTAGAGGTGCAGGCTGCAAGCTGAGAGGTCCTCGGTTCGAATCCCACCTGCGGCAACCGCGTTGTGTCCTTGGGCAAGACACTTCATCTCCATTGCCCATGTGGGGGCACGATGACGCCGTGTACTAAGGCGTACTGCATGTCGATGGTACGCATGTCTTCAACCAATCTAACCCTGCATGTGCTGCAGTGCGGAGTTACGATGTTGGGGAGCTGGCAGCTGCTCGGTGGTTCTCTCCGGGTACTCCGGCTTCCTCCACCCGTAAAACTGTCACGGTCATGATTAGCCATTGTGCATAAATATGTGACCTTAAACGTAAATAAATAAATAAATAAATAAACACAAACCCTTGTGATTTAATGATTGAATATGGCGAATGCAAATGTAAGAAGACATTTGTCTGAAGCAGAAATGTGGCTGGCTATAGGGATGATGGAGCAAGGGGCAACCCGTCGTCAGGTTGGTGAAGCCCTTGGTGTGCACCATACAGTGATTACCAGAGCCTGGGCAAGATTTCAGCAGTATGGCACACCTGTAAGACGGTATGATGGTGGCAGAGAGAGGACAACATCTGCAGTTGAAGATCAGTTTTTGATCATTTAGGCCCGTAGGAACCGCTTTGCCACAGCAACCCAGCTTCGCAGTGACCTTCAGAATGCCTCCAGGGTTAATGTTTTGACGCAGACTATCCGGGCAAGGTTGTATGAAGGTGGTCTCCAATCGAGAACATCATGTAATCTCATTCCGCTGTCCCAGAACCACCGCTAGGCACGATATGAATGGGTCATGGACCATGTTGGATGGACCAGAGAAGATTGGCGATCTGGCCTTTTTACAGATGAGTCCAGGTACTGCCTATACTACACAGATGGGTGTTCTAGGGTGTGGAGAAGACCAGGAGAGCGGTTCCATGCAGCCAACATTGCTGAGCATCACCACAATGGTGGAGGGTCAGCAATGGTCTGGTGCGACATCAGCTGGGATGGACGTACAGAGCTCTATGTCCTTGACCGTGGTACATTGACTGCACAGCAGTATATTGTTGAGATCCTGGATGTCCACGTCAGATTGTATGCAGGTGCAGTGGGTGATAGATTTATTCTGATGGACGATAATGCCCGTCCTCATGTTGCCCATGCTGTCAGAGAGTACGGACAGAGGGAGAGGATTGAGCGTATGGACTGGCCAGCAAGATCCCATGACCTCAATCCAATCAAACATGTCTGGAATGAATTGCAGCTTGCAATTTCAGCCCATCCAGTCCAACCAAGAAGTGTCCAGGAGCTTGGTGCCATGCTGGTCCAAGAATGGAACAACATCCCACATAGAACCATCCGGAACCTGATTGGGAGCATGAGAAGGCGTTGTCAAGCTGTATTTAACCGTAATGGGTCTCATACTCGATACTGAACCCATACCATTTCGCTCTGTCAACTTTTTGGCAATTTTGAAAAATGTCCTCTTTTACCAATAATATCCATTTTCCATGGTTATCGTATTCAAAAGCTAAAAAATAATGTCAAACACAAACAAAATCTTAATTTCTGTACTTAAATCTTTAAAGATATAATTAAATAACAAATATAAACACTTTTCATAACAATATTTCAACTAAAACGTAAAACAGGTAGTTAGATATACTTGGTGCTTAGCAAACTTTGAGTAGTATATAACCAACTTACCCTGTGCATGTTTTATTGGTAAAATAGGACCCAGTCACCAATGCTCGGGAGGTGCAAACTCTCTTTAAAATGGGCAACATGGCTTATTAACGCTCACCCCTGGTCTTGAGATGATACTCATGTTGTGGTCATGATTAGCCATTGTGCAAAGATATGTGACCTTAAACCCCAATAAATAAATAAAAAAATATACCCTGTGCATTTTTACTGCTTTTGTCGGTGAATATTTTCAAGTAGTGTGTGATGTGGCAGCCTATCAACTAATCCTATGATTCCTATTGTCAGCCAGTGTATGTCAGCTTACCAACTAACTCTGAGTCGAGCACAGGGTTAGTCACTCTTTTCTTTCTGGTTATAATTGAGATAATCTCTATTATGTGACTAACTCTGTACATTGCACAGCCTTAGTGAGTGTACATTTTCATGTAGTGTGTGATATGGCAGTTACCATTTTTTAGCTGCGACTAGCAGCTCTATAAGTGGCAATGTCGGTCTGTCTGTCGGTCAGTCTGTCTGTGACCAACGAGTTTGTCTGTGACCAACGAGTTTCAAAACTCAATAACTTTTGAAATACTTGATGGAATGACTTTATATTTGGCATGTAAGTGTATCTTATTGATGTCTAGCCACTGTGCAATGCATGTGTTGTTCCAAATATTTTTCTTGGAGTTATGGCCTTTGATGAACTTAGAATTTTGTGAAATTGCACCACCCGTCGCGGCGTCGATGTTGCGATTCTTATTTATAACCAGAAAGTGTAACTAACTTTATAGTTAAAGATACCTATGCTGTTTTAGTGAATACAGTAGAATCCTCTTAACTGAATATCCATTTTGCCAGTGAAAATTATTCAATTAACAGGAGTATACAATTAACAGGGATTTGGTCAGTTTCCTGTGTTCTGGAGGTAAACTGAGCATTTATTCTATTATATCTTGTTTGACAGAGCTCATAGAGCTCTGTCAAACAAGATATAATAGAATAATTGTCTGTATTGGATGTAGTGAGGCCAAAAGGTTGGTAAATAAGGGGAATTTGGTGCATGTCATAGTAATTTTTTCGACATATTACACAAATTTATATACAATTAACAGGAGTTTTCTCTACAACCCATATGCAATTAACAGATCAAATTTGTACTGAAGGTATGGTAAATGGTTTTGTGTTTGAAAATTATATTCAATTAACAGGGATATACAATTAAGAGATATCCAATTAAGTGGGCTCCACTGTATCGGGAATTATCTCATGAGTGTGGACCTGAAAGTTTTATTTTTCACGAGCGCTTGCTCGAATGAGAAATACTTACATGTCCACACGAATTAGATAATTCCCGATATTCACTTACACAGCTTAGATGTTCTTTTTATTATATGCTACGTGACATTTTAATGCGCAATATTCAGCCCAATACGACTGCAAACAATAAGAAAAAGTTGCTGATAGTTCCTTCAAGGCGACATTCAAGGTGACGTCATGCACCAAAGCGTAATGTCATTTAGGAAGCTACTGAAAAAATTCATCATGTGGACCTGAAAGTATTATTTGTCACTCGTGCAAGCGCTCGCAAAAAATAAAACTTTCAGTTCCACACTCATGAGGTAATTCCCAACACTGACTAAAATAGGGCAGATTTTCTTTTTTAGTATATGCTAAGAGACATTTTATTTCACAATATTCAGCCCAAATGCATACCTTTCAAAACAATAACAAAGATCAGTTGATCATTCCTTCAAGGCGACATGATGCAGCATAGCGTTACTTCATTTAGGAAGCTGCTGAGGAATATTTCTTGATATCCATCGACTCTTTAGATTACTGGCGATAATTCACAAGCTAGCATATAATAAATTTTCATTATTATCTTTATACTGTACAGCCTTAGTGTAAATCCCATATATTCTCTTTACCCAACGTAAAGGCCAAAACCAGCCAGTAACATTCTCAAGAAGCATTTAAGCTCAGCTTATGCCCCCTTCCCCCACCCCCACCCCCTCCCCAAAAATAAAAACATATTTCTTTTTCAGTTAACTGGTAGAGTGCTGGAAGCCCATATTTGGGCTTTAATCTGAGGTGTCGGTACCACAACTTAAAGGCTTCATATTCAGTGGATGCAATTCATATTATCCTTGAGGTGAAATTATTTAGTCTTTAAGGATTTGCCTTGTTACAATTTATGGGAGAGTGCCAATGGGCACTCTCCCATAAATTCTAACAAGGCAAAGACATGCCAACAAATTTTGATGACCAAAAATAAGTTAGCACTCTACCAGTTAATAGCTTGTAAAATTGGCAATTTTTGGCAACTGCCTGTTTTAATTGATTCATTCGTTAGAAGGAGCACTTTGAATGTACAGTGGAGCCCACTTAATTGTATATCTCTTAATTGTATATCCCTGTTAATTGAATATAATTTTCAAACACAAAACCATTTACCATACCTCCAGTACAAATTTGATCTGTTAATTGCATATGGGTTGTAGAGAAAACTCCTGTTAATTGTATATAAATTTGTGTAATACGTCGAAAAAATTACTATGACACGCACCAAATTTCCCGTATTTACCAACCTTTTGACCTCACTACATCCAATACAGACAATTATTCTATTATATCTTGTTTGACAGAGCTCTATGAGCTCTGTCAAACAAGATATAATAGAATAAATGCTCAGTTTACCTCCAGAACACAGGAAACTGATTAAATCCCTGTTAATTGTATACTCCTGTTAACTGAATAATTTTCACTGGCAAAATGGATATTCAGTTAAGAGGATTCTACTGTATTAGCTGTTGCCAAGCGATGCAAACTAAGAACCAATAATCTATTGTCATTCATGCCATAAAGGACAAACAAGATGTAATTTTCAGTTACACAGCTCAACGATGAACAAGAAAGTGAAGGAGAACTCCTAGAAAGAGATCCACCAAAAATGAATGCAGTTGGAGAAGTTCTGTTAACCCTTTACCCAACGAATCGGCCGCAATCGCCCACGTAATATGCAAAATCAGCAGTTGAAAAAATAGTATTTTTAAAAAAATTTCAACAAAACCATATCATGTGGCCCCTTGTTGGAACGAGCTTGTCATGCTCATTCCAACGAGGGGTCACATGATATGGTTTGGTTGGAATTTTTTGAAAAATTAAAAAAAATGATATTTAAAATAATAAATTTTGATATCATCTTTGTTGGGTAAAGGGTTAAACAGATTGGTGTGCTGGTATTATCCATTATGTTGGGTCAGTCACTCCATACACCATTAGCCATACGGCTCATACTAATCAGCTCATCAAAGGTCATAAAACTTTCCACCAAAGCTTTGTAACACCTCTCAATTACAATCCTTCTTTCCTCTGAGCCTTGCTGAACAGTTTTTCACCAGCAGTATCACCAGGGGAATGGTGGGATGACTCCACTCTTGCATATGTATTCTGTCTACTAGAATATCACAGTGTCACAACTCCAAGGAAAGGTCACTGTCCTTCATTTAAAAATGCCTGCTGAAGGAGATGCATCAACAAACATGGCATCCAGCTGATGGACCAAAAATAGTCCCATTTCAAGATGGATTTCTCTTCTTCAGCTTATCTTAACATAATGCCAGCATGCAAAGACTACCATCAATGTCCCCAAGAACATATTAATTCATTATATTTTATTAGCTCAACTTTGACGTAAGGCCCGTCATCCGTCTGTTCATCAACAATTCAATACGGCTCAGGCTAGAGGCCATATTTATGAACCGATCTTTACGAAACTTCTTGAGTACCTTTGTTATTACCGTGGGATGAGAATGAGTGTTTTTGGGTGAGGTCCAAAATTCAAGATGGCCACCAGATGCAATTTTGTACTTTAGTTAGTGCAATCAGTTTTTTGTGCAGAACTTCTGTATGAAAGTTCTGATTTGAATAAATTTTTGTAAGAATGTTTAGTAACATGGAATACATCACATATAATATGTTTTTTTTTTCTCGTGTAGAAATTATGCAAATTAGATGAACTTTGATTTATTCAGTGCTACTTACACACAGCAAGTACGCATGTCAATACGGCTCGGGCTAGGGCTAGGGGCTGTATTTATGAACCGATCTTCGTGAAACTTCTTGGGTACCTTTTTTATCACCTTGGGACTAGAACAAGTATTTCTGGGTGCGGTCCAAAATTCAAGATGGCTGCCAGTGGCCATTTTGTACCGAAATTAGGTCCAATCTGTTTTTTGTACACAATTTCTTTCCGGCTCAGGCTAGAGGCCGTATTTATGAACCGATCTTTATGAAGCTTCTTGGGTACCTTTGTTATTACCATGGGAGGAGAACGAGTGTTTTGGGGTGCGGTCCAGAATTCAAGATGGCCGCCAGCAGCCATTTTGTACCAAAATTAGTGCAATCAGTTTTTTGTACAGAACTTCTGTAAGAAAGTTCTGATGTGAATAAATTTTTGTATGAAGGTTAAGTAACATGGAATACATCACATATAATACAGTTTTTTTTCTTGTGCAGAAATTATGCAAATTAGATGAACTTTGATTTATTCAGTGCTACTTATACACTGTAAGTGCACATGTCTATACGGCTCGTGCTAGAGTCTGTATTTATGAACCGATCTTCATGAAACTTTTTGGGTACCTTTGTTATCACCTTGGGACAGGAACGAGTGTTTTTGGGGTGCCTTTGTTATCACTATGCTATGAGAACAAATATTTTTGGGTTCAGTCAGACCCACTCTGGGACTCAAAGAATTCTTTTCTAGTTTAGCATCTAACTGTAGCCCACGTTTACAATACTTTACCTATACATTTGTTAGAGGCTACAGTCAGCATTTATGTAGAGACCGTTACAATACTTTATATGTACCTTTGTTATCAGGTCATTACCTAAATGTTTGTCATTGCTGTGTCACATACTATACAAGTAGATGTCTTACACAGGTTGAGCAACAGTGTCATTGACACTTTCATTAAGTTTTAAGAATCCTGTGACAACATTAAATTTTGGAAAACATGATGAAATAAATGGTGTGAGTTTATGGATGGATGACTTTATGCATCATTCTGTTGACATTATCATTGCTTAACCCTTTACCTAACATGAAAAGCAGACGACACTTGCAAAAAAAATTCTTGAATAACTAATGTTTTTCATTTTTTGTCTCAAAAACATAGGTTATGACCCCTCGTTGGAACGAGCTCGACGAGCTCGTTCCAACGAGGGGTCATAACCTATGTTTTTGAGACAAAAAATGAAAATATAATGAAAATTTATTGGCGATTTTTGAGAATAGCGCTGGCCGGTCTTGACCGTTACGTTGGGTAAAGGGTTAACCATTTACCTAACATGAAAAGCAGACGGCACTTACAATCAAAATTCTTGAATAACTATTTTTTTCATTTTTTGTCTCAAAAACATAGGTTATGAATCCTCATTGGAATGAGCTCATTCCAACAAGGGGTCATAACCTATGTTTTTGAAACGAAAAATAATGAAAATTAATTTTTTAGAATAGCACTGGCCAGTTTTGGCCATTACGTTGGGTAAAAGGTTATCCCATGCATGACAGTTATTCATCACATGGTACAAACTGTTGAACACCCCATACCCCACCTCCCTCCAAAATAAATAGATTTGCAGTATTTCCTGTGTGAGGGATGAAAATTGTTGAGTTTCCCACCCCATAAATTCAACAATATGTTTTGAAGTTTGATATCTTCCCTTCTCTTAACAGTTGGTAAAATGTATGGGGTTAGAAATCTTAGTAATCTAGTTATTATTTTATCTTTCCTGTATATTGATATTGGACTGACCCATCTCACTCTAAGTGTACACAGAGGTGATACCATTCCAGGAAACGAGGGTTCAAAGGGTTAAATCATGGTACATGTCTCACCATTAAGAAAGCACACTGTAAGGATTCTCAGTTGCTCAAAAAAAACCAAAAAAACAACTCGACAATTGTTGGCTGAAAGTACCAAGGTATTTCATGGGAAAACCTATGCTTGTATTTATTTACTTATTTATTTAGGTACAGCTAAGCCGGCAAAGTTGGATATCTGTTAATTGAATAACCCTGTTATTTACCTATTGGTGTTTAAGGTCACATAGTTCTGCACAATGGCTAATCATGACTGCAACATGGATATGAAAGTTTAATTAATTGGTTATACACATTTTGCCCATTTTAGAGGACTTCCACCCCAAGCATTGGTGACAGAGTTCTATTTTACCAGAAAAGAGAGCTTGTTTACCACAGTAAATATGCACTACTTCACTTCCCAGGGTTCTCATGGGGGAATAACCCTGTTAATTGCATATAACTTCCCAACACCAAACCTTTTACCATACCTTTTAGTACAAATTGACTTGTTAAAGTAGCATATAAGTTGTTGAGCAAACTCCTGTTAATTGAATTAAAAGGGGGTGGAGTGGCTCAGGAGGTAGAGGTGCAGGCTGTAAGCCAAGAGGTTGTCTGTTCGAATCTCACCTGTGGCAACCACGTTATGTCCTTGGGCAAGACACTTCACCTCCATTGCCCACATGGGGGCACGGTGGAATTGTGTGCTAAGGCATACTGCACGTCGATGGTGCACTTGTCTTCAACCAGTGCTAACCCTGCTTGTGTGGAGTTAGTATGTTGGGGAGCTGACAGTTGCTCACCGTTGCTCGGTGGTTCTCTCCGGGTACTCCGGCTTCCTCCACCCGTAAAACTGTCATGGTCATGTTTAGCCATTGTGCAGAAATATGTGACCCTAAAACACCAGTAGATAAATAAATAAGAATTGGGCCCTTAAGGGTAAACGGCATGTTGTTCAGAACTTGGTTAATCCTTAAGCAAGTTGAGCAGCTGAAAAAATATTATTTTTCGGAAAATTTCAACAAAACCATATCATGTGACCCCTCTTTGGAACGAGCTCGTCGAGCTCGTTCCAAAGAGGGGTCACATGATATTGTTTTGTTGAAATTTTTTGAAAAAATTTAAAAAATGATATTTAAAATAATAAATTTTGAAATCGTCTGCATTGGGTAAAGGGTTTAAAACTAGTCACTTTCTCACTACAGTCTGGCTTTATTCCTACAAACCTAAAGCATACTTGAGCCAAGCCCATTGTAAAAAACTGTCTCTAGACCTAGAGGTTTTAAATAAGTACCACCCCACATGAATAATTTGCAAATTAATTTATCTGTATTATAGTAATGTTGCCTTGCTCAACTTCAGCACTGATCCACTTTTCAGTGGATAGTTTTGAATGATCATTTTAGGGTAACAATTGAATGAAATTCAACAACTTGAGTACACATGGTGCAATTATAGTTTGCACCATTGGGCATGCTCACAAATCTTTCAACAGATGGATGGGAAAAAGCAAAAACATTCATACAATAGGGGCACGGTGACGCTGTGTACTAAGGCGTACTGCACGTCGATGGTGCACTTGTCTTCAACCAATGCTAACCATGCTTGTGTGGAGTTAGTATGTTGGGGAGTCTGACAATTGCTCGCGTATGCTCGGTGGTTGTCTCTGGGTACGCCGCTTTCCTCCACCTGTAAAACTGTCAGACGTGAGGTAACCCTGGCTGTTGACAGTGCCGTTAAACCCCAATAACTAAATAAATTGAATTAAAAACTTTTATGATCTATCAAATGAAAGTGTCAGTGACACTGTAGCTTAACGTGTCTGTGTGTTGTGATTGATGAAAAGGATAATGTTCAATGTTTATGAAAGGATTATGAAATAAGACAAGAATTGTGATAATTGGGAATATGTTCATTTCTGTTCCCTGTATGCTATGCTTTTAATAAAAATAATATGAGGTGTACACTGTACTAAAGAGCTGAGGGTTAATATGACCTCACAGTTAATTATGTGGCCCTCAAAGTTAAGGTATGTCAACAAAGTTACCAAGTTACAGTGAAATTATTCCAAAACGAGTCATCCTATCACGTTACATTGAAATCCCTTCATAAATATGGCCTGTAGACTGTGCTAAAGGTTTTCGGGCTTCAGGCCTGTGTGGCCATGACGGTAGACCGATTGCAACTAAAAGGGGACGTCCTCATCTCGACATTATACTGAGTCATTCTACTAAGTTACAATGAAATCTCTTCACAAATACGACCTGTAGCCTGTACTAAAGTTTTTCAGGTTTTGGGCTCGAGAAGCCATCATGGTTGAATAATCGCGACCAAAAGGGGGCGTTGTCATCTGGGCATAAGCTGGAGTGATCCTACGAAGTTACAATGAAATCCCTTCATATATATATGATCTGTAGACTGTGCTCAAGGTTTTTGGGCTTTGGGCCCCTGAAGCCATCACAGTTGACCAATCATGACCAAAAGAGGATGTTATCATCTAGGCATTATATGGAGTCAACCTAACAAGTTATAATGAAATCCTTTCATAAATCTGACCTGTAGACTATGCTAAAGGTTTTTGGGCTCGGGCAGCCATCAAGGCTGAATGATTGCGACCAAAAGGGGATGTTCTCATCTAGACATTATTTGGAGTCATCCTACCAAGGTACAATGAAATCCCTTTATAAATATGATGTGTAGACTGTGCTAAAGGTTTTTGGGCTTCGGGCCCCTGTAGCCATCACAGTTGCCCAATCACGTCCAAAAGGGGACGTTCTCATTTAGACATTATATGAAGTCAACCTACCAGGTTACAATGAAATCCCTTCATAAATATGACCTGTAGACTGTGCTAAAGATTTTCAGGCTTCGGACTCGGGCAGCCATCATGGTTGAATGATCGCAAGCAAAAGGGGACATTCTCATCTGGGCATCATCTGCAGTGATCCTACGAAGTTACAATGAAATCCCTTCATAAATATGACCTGAAGACTGTGCTCAAGGTTTTCGGGCTTCGGGCCCTTGTAGCCATCACAGTTGACCAATCATGACCAAAAGGGGATGTCATCATCTAGGCATTATATGGAGTCAACCTAACAAGTTATAATGAAATTCTTCCATAAATACGACCTACAGAATATGCTAAAGGTTTTTGGGCTCAGGCAGCCATCAAGGCTGAATGGTCGCGACCAAAAGGGGACTTTCTCATCTCATTATATGGAGTCATCCTACCAAGTTACAATGAAATCCCTTCATAAATATGACCTGTAGACTGTGCTAAAGGTTTCCGGGCTTCGGACCCCTGTATTTATTTATTTATTGATGTTTAAGGTCACATATTTATGCACAATGGCTAATCATGACCGTGACAGTTTTACGGGTGGAGGAAGCCGGAGTACCTGGAGAGAACCACCGAGCAACGATGAGCAGCTGCCAGCTCCCCAACATCGTAATTCCGCACTGCAGCACAGGCAGGGTTAGATTGGTTGAAGACATGCGTACCATCGACGTGCAGTACGCCTTAGTACACGGCGTCATCGTGCCCCCACGCGGGCAATGGAGATGAAGTGTCTTGCCCAAGGACACAACGCAGTTGCCCCAGGTGGGATTCGAACCGAGGACCTCTCGGCTTGCAGCCTGCACCTCTACCTACTGAGCCACCACGCTCCCCTCGGACCCCTGTAGCCATCACAGTTGCCCAATCACATCCAAAAGGGGACATTCTCATCTAGAAATTATATGAAGTCAACCTACCAAGTTACAATGAAATCCCTCCATAAATATGACCTGTAGACTGTGCTAAAGGTTTTGGGGTTTTGGGCTTGGGCAGTCGTCATGGTTGACAGATCGCGACAAAATGGGGAAGTTCTCATCTAGACATCATACGGAGTCATCCTACCAAGTTACAATGAAATCCCTCCATATTAAATATGACCTGCAGACTGCTAAAAGTTTTTGGGTTTTGGGCTTAGGCAGCCATATGGTTGACAGATCATGACCAAAAGGGGATGTTCTCATCTAGGCATTATACAGAGGCATCCTACCAAGTTGCAATGAAATCCCTTTATAAATACGACCTGTTGTCTGTGCTAATGGTTTTCGGGTTTTGGGCTCGGGCAGCCATGCTGGTTGACCGATCTCGACCAAAAGGTGGCGTTCTCATCTAGACATGACCCCAAACCTGCATATGAAATTTCGGGACAATCAGACAAGAACTACGGGGTGTAGCCTGTGCTACAGGAAAATGTGAACAGACTCAGACTTCCGATCGCGTGATGGCAATAGCTTATCTTGACTTTGTCAAGTTAAGCTAATCAAGGCCAGCTAGTTGTTTCCAGAAGCTCCACTGGATCCAATTTTGCTTTCCTTTTGTTTCTTTCATGATCCAGTCAATGGCCTACAGGAACAGGAAAGGTGCCATTAGACAGCCTTGTTTCACCCCGATGTTGATGGTGACGCTCTCAGAAAGTTTTCCAGCATGTAAGACCTTGCAGGTCATTTCGTCATAGGAATTATTTGTGATTCAGATGAATTTGTAAGGGATGCAGTAGTGTTTCATGAGGCTCCAGAGAGTTCTCCTGTTAAGATTATATGTAAATTTCATAGACTTTGATAAGGCATTTTACAAAGATGTGTTCCATTTGATGCACTGCTCATTGATTATTTTCTAAGGGTTTCTATCTGGTCAGTGCATGATCTTTCTCTCCTAAAACCAGTTTGCTGATCTCGTAGAATGGCATTGACTGACTTTTGAAGGTGCATTAGCATGATTCTACTCAGGACCTTCCCAACTACTGACATCAAAGATATTCCCCTGTAGTTCTTGTATTCGCAAAGATCGCCTTTCTTTGGAACCCTTATGATGTAAATTTTGTTCCATTCCTGTGGCATTTTCTTCTTCATCCCAGATCTTTCCAAATAGGTTGTAGAGAATGTCAGCTGATAATGTTGGGTTTGCCTTGAGAGATTCTGGTGGGATATTTTCTGGTTCTGATGACTTTCCTGATTTAAGCATCATTAATTGGCAGAGTGCTGAAAGCCCATATTTGGGATTTATTCTGAAGTGCCACTGCCACAATTTAAAGGCTTCATATTAGGTGGCTGTGCTTCACATTAGCATTGAAGTGATATTATTATCCCCCCCCCCCCCCCCCACACACACAAGGGAGGGATATAGTGAAGAGCTCCATCTGTCCATTCTGCCTGTCTCAACTTTGTTTATGGCATAACTTGAACAATAGTTAACGGACTTCAATTCGTTTTGCATTTTTAAGGGTTTAGAGTGATTAGATGTAGAAAAAAACTCCTATAACCCCCATTCCCCCCACCCCCCCACCCCCCGACCCCCATGTCAATTTGGCAATTTTTTCTTTGCTCCAAAATGCATTTTGAAGGATTTTTTAATTTCATTCTGAGTTTGGCAATTAAGAGGTGGTGATCAGATCCAGCATCTGCTCTCCTTTTTATATGTGTGTCGTCCAATAGAGACTGTCTAAACTTCTGGGAGATGCATATGTGGTCAATCTGGTTTTCAGTGATGTTGTTTGGTGAAACACGTTACTTTGTGTGCTTTCTTGTGTGGAAAAATGCTCCCTCCAATGACAAATTTAAAGTCAGCACAGAAATCTGCAAATCATTCGCCATTCTCATTCATTTCTCCTTGAACATTTGCCCATCGATTGTTCATACCATCTATTGCTGGCTCCAATTTTGGTATTCAGATCACCCATGATGATGGCTATATCTTTCTCTTTTGCTTTGTTGACTTCTTGGCTCAGAAAAAGGCAGAAGTTGTCTGTCCACATCATCTGTTTTCTTTGTAGGTGCATAACATTGTATTAAACTTGCAGCAATTATTTGGTGTGAAATTGGCCATGATAAGTCTTGAGCTGAGTGGTTCCCAGGAGATCATGGCCTTTCAGGCATCTAGTGTTAACATAAAGGTGAGTGGTGGCCGAGAGGATAAGTGCACTGGTCTCTCATGCCAGAGGTCCTGGGATCGATTCCCGGTCAGGGAAAGTTCTCGAGGTGTCCGAACACACTCTGTCAGCATCAATTGTGGGGTTGATGCTGTCACAGCATTCTGTCCCATCGGTTGGGGACGTAAAATGGCTGTCCTCTGTGCAGAGAGAGACACACTTATTGCAGGCTAAAGATCCCTTTGTAGTATTCGAGAAGAGCTAGGCCACAAAGTTGCCGCTATGAAGGTCTTCCCACACACCTGCGCCATTGGGCCAAGGAGAGGTGTTAATATAAGTTGCATAACTTGTTCGCCAATCCTTGTAAAACAAATAAGATTAAGTAACATAAAGGCCACTCCCTATGTGTGAGGTGCTCCTTCTTGATGTCCTGAGTATATGATGGTGGTACCATCAGCCGATTTCATCTCACCTGATGATGTCCATCTTGTTTCGCTTATACCAAGGATTGACAGATTGTATCTCTTCATCTCCTTTTCAGTGACAGTTACCCTTCCTGGCTAGTGGTTCCTACGTTCCATGTTCCAAGGGTGGATGTTGATCTGAGAGAGAGAAAAGGAGTCAGCTGCACAGATGCTCGATGGCTTTGTTTGCAGGGAGTTTATTACTTGTATATGCGGCAAGCCTCTCCCCTCCAAGTCGATGTTTAGTTTGGAATTCATCAATATTACAGAAACATTGATGAATTCCAAACTAAATATCCACTCTTGACACTGACATAACTATAATATATGCACATTTAATTAAATTATCTCCCTGTAAATTAAAAGGATTTTTTCACCAATAATTTGTCGTGTTTAATTTAGATGAATTTTTCATCAAATCTAGTCATGGCTGCCTTACAGCAGCCATGACTGGATCTGATGAAAAATATCTTGAGAATACTCAGCAGGTTAGGAGTTAATGTTCAGGGTTTCAGAGACATGATGCATTGACAAGGCGACTCCTACAATTTATTTATTTATTTATTGGTGTTTAAGGTCACATATTTCTGCACAATGGCTAAGCATGACCATGACAGTTTTATGGGTGGAGGAAGCCAGAGTACCCAGAGAGAACCACCAAGCAATGGCGAGCAACTGTCAGCTCCCCAACATACTAACTCCACACAAGCAGGGTTAGCATTGGTTGAAGACAAGTGCACCATCGGCGTGCAGTATGCCTTAGTACACAGCGCCACCATGCCTCACATGGGCAATGGGGGTGAAGTGTCTTGCCCAAGGACACAACGCGGTTGCCGCTGGTAGGATTCGAACCGAGGACCTCTCGGCTTGCAGCCTGCACCTCTACCTACTGAGCCACCATGCCCCCGACTCCTACAAAGACCAGATCAACATACTACACTACTTGATCAACCAGGAACAAGGAGTTCCTCTCAAAGACAGCTAATAATATTAACATAAAATATCTTGCATAGATATTGTTTATTGGAATTTCTATAGAATAGTGCAAAAATAAATTATTACATCAAAGTTCAGATTTGTACAAAATTCAAAATAAAACCGTTTTCAAGGTATAAGATCACAGTGGTATTTAAGTTAATAACTGACTTTACTATAAAAAGACAGAAACTTTACAGTATAAAAATATGTTTTTCACAGATTGCATAACTTAACAATACTGACTTAGAACAAAGACTAAAATTACAGAGCTGTATGTTTATTCCAGGAGCTGCATTAAGTGACAATCTGACTTTTCATACCAAATAAATTGCACACGATTTCAGCACCATTATTTAAAATCCTCGAAAATCACCTTAGATTGCCAATGAAAGCTTGTTAAAAATTATTTCCTTGCATGCTGCTGGCAGTTATTCCTGCCTATTTAATCAAATTTTCCCCTGTAAATTGTATCGATTTTCTGACCAATGATTTCTAAAGTTAAAATTTCAATTTTTCACAAAATCCAGTCACAATAAACGAGCACTGTTTCACTTTCCAACGGGGTATTTATGTCAATAAACTTTGGTGACAACAAACTGATCATCACATAGTCAACAAACACAGAACAATGAATTATTTACAGAGCATTATTGAAAATATTTATGGTGGTCTGCTGTGGCCATTAGATTAGGCAAAGATTTAAAATGTTAGTCTCTGGCTAACATTTCACTTGTTGTCATATAATTCTTCTAAAGATCGAGCAAAATTCTAAAGAATTCAGAGCCAACAATAAACCAAGCACTGATGTATCAATTCTTTTTGTCTTTCACCAAATTCTTTATTTAACAAATCAAAAACCAATTTCAACTCCAATATTGGCAAATGTCATGATCTTAACCCTTTACCCAATGCAGATGATATCAAAATTTATTATTTTAAATACCATTTTTTATAATTTTTCAAAAAAGTTCAATACAACCATATCATGTGACCCCTCATTGGAACGAGCTCAACGAGCTCGTTCCAAAGAGGGGTCACATGATATGGTTTTGTTGAAATTTTTTTTAAAATAATATTTTTTCAGCAGCTGAATTTGCATATTACGCAGGCGGATGAGGCCGATTCGTTGGGTTGAGGGTTTTAACCCTTAAATCTGCAAACGGCCACAAACAGCCCCCTTTTCATTGCTCTGAAAAAGTTGTCCCAAGAGTACAAGTGTATTCTTCCATGAGAACTTAAATAATAATAATAATAATAACACTCTGGCCGGTCCCTGATTTGTCACCGTTCTCAGGTGAGAAGGCCTTGGTTACTTACCCCCATGCTCCCAACTGCTTCTTTATTCCCACGCGTCTTCTCTCTCCCAACACTTGGAGATTAACTGCTTGATGTCATCCTATGCCCCATTCTTCCCAATCTCTCTGATAAGCATACAAACCCTCTCCTTTGTGCCACCCACTAACCACATGTCCTTCATTCTCCTATCACATTTTCCCATTATACTCCCAGTGAATTTTATTCTCTTTGACTGGTATCTTGGACATTCTAGTAGGAAGTGTTCCAGGGTCGCCACCACTCCTAAATTACACATCTGGCACTCCTTTTCACTGTTTTTCCAAATTTTTCCCTTAAGCTTCCTGGACCACGACCTCATCTTGACCACTACCATATTTACTCTATGTATTGGGACACTCTATGATTTGGGACACACATTTTTTCCAGAAAACTATATTTTTTTATGCTCCAAAGTTTGGGACATTCAGGAGATTTGTTTCCAGTTGGCCCGTCGCTAGTAGCAGAAGACACTCATAGAAAAAATTCTTGGGTAACTAAAAATTTTAATTTTTTGCTTCCAAAACATAGCTTATGATCCCTCATTGGAACGAGCACAATACGCTCGTTCCAATGAGGGATCATGAGCTATGTTTTGAAAGCAAAAAATGAAAATATAAAAAAAAACTGGATGGCGATTTTAATGTATAGTGATGGAAAATGAATCACACACAACTTTATTCAGCATCAAATCAAGACCAAGCTGCGCCCTTTCCCCATTTTCTAAGAATTGGGATACCTGTGAAAATAATTATTTTTAGCTGTCCCAATACATAGAGTAAATACGGTATTCAAATAAAACTTTAACTGAACAATTTCTAAGCTCATACTCACTACATGTCAACTGTAACAATCCGGAATGCCCCGACTGTCGGCCATAGTTCTGTCTATCTCATTGAAGTCAATCTTCCTCACATGTCAAAAACATAGAATAGATTTTTCAAATGATGGAAAGAACCAGCCTAACATATCATTTACAGTAGGGACATAAAATGACCACCAACTGGAGAACACGCTGTTGTCAGGATTGCCTCGATTCTCATGCCTGCTTCTCGTTTCATTTCACTGCTTTCATATTTTTCTTTTCTTTGTTTTTTTTCTCACCTTTTTCTTGTTCATTTTTTTTAAACGGGAATGACAGGAAGACAGTCACAAGTGGCTACGCCATCTCCCTGTTGTGCAATCATGTAGTTGTGAATAATAACCTCTATGTATATTTTTGTTTTTGATTGTATACATGTTGCACTACTGAATAAAATCAATCAAATGAAATCAATCAATCAATAGTGACCCTACAAAGGTGCCATCAAGGTACTCTTCAAAACCTGTCTTTTCTTATCATGCAGGCCGCCCACTAGTAGGATGCAAATATCTTGACAGTGTTTCTACATCATTGTTGGCTGCCTGTACAGGCAGCCAACAAAAATGTAGAAACACTGTTAAGTCATCCACATGTTAAAAATATATAGACGGTAGTTGTTGTCGTTATTAACATAAAATTAATCTGCAGACTTAAGGGTGAAGCTATAAGTGTTAGCTTGTGGTTATGAGAGAAAATACCAGGCTGATTGCTTGGAGAAAAATTTCCAATATACTGTAACAAAGATTTTTTTCACACGCAAACTTAATTAACAGGTCACAATTACTGGAAAACATTTGGTAAATGGATTGATGCTAGAAAAATGCCTGCAATTACAAGGGTGTCTATTAAATAGCGTTCAATTAAATAGAGTACCCTGTAATGGTCACCACAATGTTATTTATTTATCAGTGTTTAACACCACTTTCAGTATCTATGGATATATCAGTATTGCAACCAAAGTACAGTAGAATCCTTTTAATTGGAAATCCATTTTGCCAGTGAAAATTATTCAATTAACAGGAGTATACAATTAACAGAGATTTGGTCAGTTTCCTGTGTTCTGGAGGTAAACTGAGCATTTATTCCATTATATCTTCTTGTTTGACAGAGCTCATAGAGCTCTGTCAAACAAGATATAATAGAATAAATGTCTGTATTGAATGTAGTGAGGCCAAAAAGATTGATAAATAAGGGGAATTTGGTGCGTGTCACAGTAATTTTTTCGACATATTACAAAAATTTATATACAATTAACAGGAGTTTACCCTACAACCCATAACAGATCAAATTTGTACTGAAGGTACGGTAAATGGTTTTGTGTTTGAAAATGATATTCAATTAACAGGTATATACAATTAAGAGATATCCATTAAGTGGGCTCCACTGTATAGAGTCATGTTTAACCAATTGTTTATACATTTTCTTCCCACTTTCCAACCCAGATATTGGATACTGGGTCCTATTTCACCAGTGAAAAAGAACTTATTTACCACAGTAAACAAGCACTGCTCCACTTAATCCTTCAGTCTTTCCAGGCTCACAGAATTTGTTCTAGCAATGGTTTATAGGCTTATTTGTTTCTCAATGAGAAAATAACAAATTTCGCCCCAAAATAAATGCTTGTATTGTTTTTTTTTTAAATTTATTTATTAATTTATTTATTGGGGTTTTATTGACACTTTAGACAGCCAGCGTCACCTCGTGTTGGACAGTTTTACAGGCGGAGGAAGCCGGAATACCCCAAGAGAACAACTGAGCAATGGCAAGCAACTGTCATGCTCCCCAACATACTAATTCCACAGAAGCAGGGTTTGCATTAGTTGAAGACAGGTGCACCATTGGCATGCAGTATGCCTTAGTACACAATGCCACCATGCCCCCACGTGGGCAAAGGAAGTGAAGTGTCTTGCCCAAGGACACAACGCGGTTGCCACAGGTGGGATTCGAACTGAGGACCTCTCGGCTTGCAGCCTGCACCTCTGCTTACTGAGCCGCAACACCTCCTTTTTTAAAAATTGTGTTATATGAGGGTGAGAGAGTTGAAGTGCAAGAGAGAAGCAGTAATCACCTTTTCAAATAGGGCTGAAGACAGGGGGTTATTATAGGTAAAAGGGCCAGGTTTAATATAATAAATAGTTCACTGATGGTTCTAGAGACAGATTATCACATAAAAAGCACCACAATATTTACACAGTATCAATAAACACACAATATTGCACCACAGCATTTATAAATACGACACACCAGACCATAATAAATTTCAATCTGTTTCTCAACTTCTCTTGTCTTATTAAAAGTATCCAGTCAAGTGATGTGTTGATTTCACAAGTTTTTTGGGGTATTTATTTATTTGTCTTTAAGGTCACATTCAGCATCTTTGGCTACATCATGATGGCAACATAAGTTTGGCCAATTATTGATACGTATGCTGCCCACTTTAGAGTACTTCCACAGCATACAAGCACTGCTCCACTTCGGGGGTTTCTCAACTTCTCGTCTTATTAACCCTTTACCTAACGAATCACCCGTATCTGCCCACGTAGTGTGCAAATTGAGCAGTTGAAAAAATTAAATTTTTAAAAATATTTCAACAAAACCATATCAAGTGACTCCTCATTGGAACGAGCTCATTGAGCTCATTCCAATGAGGGGTCACATGATATGGTTTTGTTGAAATTTTTTGAAAAATTTGAAAAAAATTATATTCAAAATAATAAATTTTCATATCGTCTGCCTTGGGTAAAGGGTTAACTGGAAGAGTGCTGGAAGCCCATATTTGGGCTTTATTCTGAGGTGACGGTACACCAACATGAAGGCTTCATACTCAGTGGATGTGCTTCATAATACGTTTGAAATGATATTACTTAGTATGTAAGGACTTGTCTTGTTACAATTTATGGGGGAGTGCCTGTAGACACTCTCCCATAAGTTGTAACAATACAGGCACTCTCCCATAAGTTGTAACAAGGCAAAGATATGTGAACAAATTTTGATAGACAAAAATAATTTAGCACCCCACAAGTTAAAAATCGCGACATCAACGACGTAGCTGCGACGGGTGGTGCAATCTCACAAAATTCTAAGTCCATCAAGGGCCATAACTCCCAGAAAAATATTTGGAACAACACATGCACTGAACAGTGGCTAGACATCAATAAGATACACTTACATGCCACATATAAAGTCATTCCATCAAGTATTCCAAAAGTTATTGAGTTTTGAAACTCGTTGGTCACAGACAGACCGACAGACCGACCGACAGACAGACAGACCAACAGACAGACAGATCGACATTGCCACTTATAGAGCTGCTAGTCGCAGCTAAAAATAACCAGCCTTCACAAGTTTCTTTGGGTATTTATTTTACCACAGTATACAAGTACTGCTCCACTTCAGGGGGTTCTTTCTGTTTGATATTGTTTATAGTGCAACTTGTAACATACAACCATACAAGCAGCAAAAGATAAGAGCAGCACATTGCTCCTCAATAGATATTTTACCCGGAACACCAAGAAAATAATTCTGACAAGTTCAATAGCATAATTAACAGGTCGAGAGATGAAAAACTTCCATTTTCCAAAAAATTCACATTGATTTGTACTGTTATAACAAATTCGTCTCAATAAATTATAACAAGAGAACTAAATGCATACAAACAAATTATTTCGTTTTTAATCCTTTACTTGACACTAAAGGCAGAAGACCCTTGCAAAGAAAATTCTTGAATTACTAATTTATTTCATTTTTTTGTGTCAAAAACATAGCTTATGACCCCTCCCTGGAACTAACTCAACGATCTTGTTCCAGTGAGGGGTCATAAGCTATGAAAAGTGCAGAAAACCACTTCAGAGGCCTTACTCTGTATTCACTACCATGTTTGCTCAGCAGATGAAACACAAAAAGTGTAAAAAAAATTGTTTATAACAATTTATTGGAGAGTGCCAAGGAGCACTCTCCAATAAATTGTAACAAAAACAATTATTTATGAACAAAATCTTTCGAAACTAAGGCTCTTTTTTGCTTGTAGCATGGTACTCTTGAAAAAAATACTCGCATTACAAATCACTTTTGAAAAATAATTTTACACTCTACCAGTTGATGGTGATTTTTGTAAATAACACTGACTGGTTTTGGTCGTTATGTTGGGTAAAAAAATGAAGAGAACATGATGCCGCTGGAATGGAGGAGGGTGGGAGGGTGGTTTGAAGCAAAATATTCATAAATACCAGATTTCATAGAGAAAAGGCATGAGCCTTGACAATCTGTGCTTGTATGATTGTATTTTCTGGGGTATTTGATTAACCCTTTACCTAACATGAAAAGCAGACGACACTTACAAAAAAAATTCTTGAATAACTATTTTTTTTCTTTCTTTGTCTCAGAAACATAGATTATGACCCCTTGTTGGAACGAGCTCGGTGAGCTCGTTCCAACGAGGAGTCATAACCTATTAAATGGCGATTTTTTGGAATAGCACTGGCTAGTTTTGGCCGTTATGTTGGGTAAAGGGTTAATTCCAGCCTTGATTCCTAAGTTTTACTAGGACTTGTGACTTTTAACTGATTTGATTTTCATTCTGTTATCTTATCTTTTTATAGACTGTCATTTTTGGTTTTTTCTGGGGGTTTTTTCTTTCGTTTTTTTTTTTTGGTGGGTGTGGGGCAGAGGGTGAGGGGTGGAACAGAGGATGAGAGAGTAGTTTGAAGCAAAATATTCAATAATACCAAGTTTGAATGGGTACAGTCAAAAATATTTTTGCAAATGTAAAGTTATTTGATTTGTCTTACAGGGTACTAATGCAACACAACGTACAAGTTAAAAGCAAGGAGTAATTCCATCCAAAGAATATTTCTCAACTTTACAGTCAGCACATATTGGAAAGGTAGCTCAGTCATCGAAAGCATATTACAATTTATTTGTCATACCATCCACAGTTATTTATTAATGTTGATGTTTATATTTTTCTTATTTTTTTTCTAAGTGTTGTAAAATTGTATCAGCTTTATGCCTCGGCTAAAAGGTTCTGTGATTATACCTCTGTGCTGTGATTAGGAACCTTTTCATAGAATAGCTTTGTTTGAATTGTGAGAAATCTTGAGCAGTTGTAGCGGAACAAAGGGGGAGGGATGCAAGCACTCAAGTCGCCAGTCAAAAAATTCTGTAAGAAATTTTAAACTGTTATGGCCTGGAATGAGTCTAACCTTTAACTCTTAACCTGCTGATCATTTTCAAAATATTTTTCATCAAAACTAGTCATGACTGCTTTGAAGCAGCCATGACGAGATTTGTGAAAAATTCATATAAATTTATCTGTAGAAATCATTGGTCTAAAAGTTCATTCAATTTACAGGGGAGAAATTTGGTTAAATTGCCCAAATTTCCCTTATTTCAGTGCCAAGGGCTTTTGTATCCTGGGTGGGAATATCCACCACCAACATGCAAGGAGATAAATAGTCCATCGATTATGTTTAGTTTTACATGTCTGGGATATTTCATTTGGTAGGAAAAGTGAACTTATAGTTCACTTTTCCAACAAACTGAAATATTCCAGGCAGCTGAATTTTTTTTTGTCTCAAAAACATAGGTTAATACCCCTTTTTGGAACACGCTTTTTCCAAAGAGGGGTCATAACCTATGTTTTTGAGACAAAAAATGAAAAAAAATTAGTTATTGAAGAATTTTGTTTGCAAGTGTCGTCTGTTTTTCATGTTTGGTAAAAGGTTAAAGTTTCTGGTGTTTGGTGAAAGTATTCCCTCAGTATTCATATACCAACATTTTAAAACTGCACCAGGTCAGTTTTGTTCATTTTCCAGCACTGCATGAACATCATTTTATTTGAATCAATGCAAGAACTGTTTCTCATTCGAGTTTTGGGTGACAGAATTTTTAACGGCTGTACCAATACCACAAAAAAAAAAAAATGTTTATTTATACAAATTATTTTAATATCTTGATAATTTCAAACTTAATTAAATACTTATTGATTGGAATAACTATAACTGGAGCATGACAGAATATCTGTATATCTTTGTGAATAATGGGACATCACATTGTATCAATGGGTGTCTGCATGCTAACGCCAAGTATTATGGGTAAACAAACAGTGTCAAATTCTGAATAGAATTAAACTGGTGGTCTGAGTGCTTGGGAGGGATGGTGCAGGAAGAATGACATGACCTATCCTACTTTTCTGTATGATAGATATATGGTGTACATATTTCTTGAAGTTAACCCTTTACCCAACACAGACGATATCAAAATTTATTATTTTAAATATCATTTTTTCAAAAAATTTCAACAAAACCATATGTGACCCCTCTGTGGAACGAGCTCGACGAGCTCATTCCAAAGAGGGGTCACATGATATGGTTTCGTTGAAATTTTTCGAAAAATAATATTTTTTCAGCTGCTGAATTTGCATATTACGTGGGCGGATGCGGGCGATTCGTTGGGTAAAGGGTTAATCAGTCAATGAAATTGAGATTCTTGATCATCAGTCTTGTGGTCAGTGTTTCAGACATATAGGTGAGATATTGAGGCATCTGCTTTGTGTTCTTGGGTTAGGCTTTGTGCAACACCTGCTCTAGGGAGAGCACATAAGGTTCGAACACATTCTTAAATGCGCCTGGGATGTGAGTGAATGTATTAAACATCCCACATTGCTAAAGTCCTATTGCCTGGCAGGTGGTTCTAGTTAAGTGTCATCTGCCTGTTAAAGGAGACGAAAAAAGTCCTATTGCCCAGCAGGTGGTTCTAATTAAGTGTCGTCTGCCTCTTCAAGGAGGTGACACATGACTAGAAACTGCTTAGATTTCACACCTCTTTCTATTCACTATTATATTACTACCAGAGCACCTGTTGTTTTAACTGGTAGAGTGCTGGAAGCCCATATCTGGACTGCAGATAGCACAACTTAAAGACTCCATATTCTTTGGACATTCTTCATGTTATCTTTGATGCAGTCATCTACTCTGTATGGATTTGCCTTGTTACAATTTTATGGAAGAGTGCCTGTAGGCCGTGTGAGCCATGCCTGTAGTCCATGTGAGCCATGCCTGTAGGCTGTGTGAGCCATGCCTGTAGGCCATGTGAGCCATGCCTGTAGGCTGTGTGAGCCATGCCTGTAGGCCGTGTGAGCCGTGCCTGTAGGCCATATGAGCCATGCCTGTAAGCCGTGTGAGCCATGCCTGTAGGCCATGTGAGCTGTGCCTTTAGGCACCCTTCCATAAATTGTCAAAAAGTCAAAGATATGTGAACAAACTTTGATGACCGAGAATAATTCAGTACTCTACCTGTTAACATGTCAGGTGAGGAGACTTGACTTTAGGTTCCCAGGTGTTAGAAGCTTTAACCCTTTACCTAACGAATCGCTCGCATCCACCCGCATAATATGCAAATTGATCAGTCGAAGAAATTAAATTTTTCAAAAATATTTCAACAAAACCATATCATGTGACCCCTCATTGGAACAAGCTCATTGTGTGTGTTGTGTTGTGGTGGGGGGGAGGGGGGATCAAAACCTCTTTTCAGGAGTCATTAATGCCACTAATCACTGCCTCCTGCAAAGGCATTTCTTCAAAAGATCTATGTAATTTTTTGGTGCCAAAATTTGAGCCAATCATGGAAATTTAGTGTCAAATCAAAGTTTTTCGTGCAATTTGCTATATTGACACCTGATATCATGAACACTGGTCAGCTCATATCACAAACAAACTGCGATATGAGAGGGGATAAACTTTAGAACTCAATGGAGCAGTAAACCAAGGGTTATATGTTTAATTTCTCTCAAACTCCCTGACCACCCACCGCCATTTTGAGACTCATAATTCTATCAGTTCATGTTTTCCACATCACCTGTCCTTCCCAACTCCCCCAAAATTTGTTTTGCTACACCTGCATTTCAGAATGTGATTATGTTTCTGCAAGACCGGAACTTTTTTTTAATGTTTGTCATATCGCTCCTCTGTGAGGAACACTCGATGTGTTTTAATGTTTTGTTGCTGTAAGCTTCTTAGAATTATTATACTTGTGACTAAATTGAGTTAGAAATTACCAAATTTAACTATTATGGTTTTCTGAACAAGTTTTCTCACTTTTCTGAAGAGTCATGGCATAGTATGAAAACTATTGAAATCTTGGTGACCCATTTAGTACTCACTTGTAAGGTGGAAATCCACTAATGTTTCTGAAGGAAGAACATTTGCAGCAGACAAGAGTCATGGGATGGTGGTTTGGAAGTGTAAGCGATTGAAATCTTGGTAACACTCCGATTCAATTGGTACTCACTTGTATGGTGGAAATCCACTAATGTTTCTGAAGTACGAACATTTGCAACAGCCATGACAAGGGTCATGGCATGGTGATTTTGAAGTGTAATCTACTGAAATCTTGGTGACACTCGGATTCATTTGGCACTCATCCACTAATGTTTCTAAAGAAAGAATATTTGCAGCAGCCATGACACGATTCTGTGAAAAAATCAAGTTTAACTCTCTGCACACCGTTGTCAAAATATCAGAATTTCAAACTTTGAATTATTCCTATATTTCAACTGGGAATTTAACCCTTTACCTAACGAATCGCCCGCATCCGCCCACGTAATATGTAAATTGAGCGGTTGAAAAAAATACTTTTTTCAAAATATTTCAACAAAACCATATCATGTGACCCCTCATTGGAACGAGCTCATTTAGCTCGTTCCAATGAGGGGTCATATGATATGGTTTTATTGAAATTTTTTGAAAAATTAAAAAATGATATTTAAAATAATAAATTTTGATATCATCTGCGTTGGGTAAAGGGTTAACAAGTCCTATCTTGTTTGACAGAGCTCATTGAGCTCTGTCAAACAAGATAAATTGGTTAAATTCTTAGTTGCATCATGGGAAAATTTTGGGGCTTGAAATTTTGTTATTTCAAGATTACGGTGCAGAGAGTTTGGAGTTAAATTTCATATCTATCTTCATCAGCGATTCTGTGACTCATTTTTTAAAACGTTTTTAAGAAGTATTTTCTATATTGCACTCCCCAGTAACTTACAAAAACTACTATTTATAAAGAGATGATATATTGACTCCTTTAGAGTTAGTAAGCGGGGCTTATATTTTATCTAAATTTGGGAAAATCCATTTAGATTCTCGCAAAAATGGTTGCAAGAACCCATACGTGCTATGAGCATCCCAGGATCCCATGAGCCCCCTATGGTTGAACCCATGTTGTATACTGATAACACATGTTAACCCTTTATCCAACACAGCTTTTTAATTTTTAAAACATAAACTGAATTTGCTAAATAAAATTTTAAATAAACAATATTTACCAATAAAACCTTACAAATATGGATGTCATTGGAACCGTCTCATTGAGCCTGTTCCACTGACTGCCGTATTTGTACAGTTTTATTGATAAAGTGACAGGATATTTCATGTTAGCCTTGTATTGGTTAATTTGTTGTCTCCATATTAGGTAAAGGTTTAAATTGATTCAATTCTTTTCTCGCGAGTCCTAAGTTGAGATGAAGCAAAAATCTACATGGATTCTCATTGGTTTTGATGCACGAATCTTTGCTTGAATCCATTCATGGATTCTCATCGACATGTAACCAGTTAATACCACAATTGGGAGTCTGGCAGTTACTTGCAACTGCTCAATGGTTCTTTTTTGGATACTCTGGCTTCCTCCTCTCATAAAACTGCCCAATACGAGGTGACCTTAACTGTCAAAGATGCCATTAAACCCCAATAAAAAAATTCATGTCATAATGTCAGTCAGATGATATTGTTACATGTAGCCCAGATTTCCCGCATGGTGTATGTAGCACATTTATCAATGTCTGTATTATATTTGTGTAACATTGAATTTGGCAATTAACCCTTTACCTAACATGAAAGTCAGAAGACACATGTAAACAGAATTCTTGAATAATTTATTTTTATTATTTTCATTTTTGCGTCGAAAACACAGCTTATGACTGATGTTTTTGAGATAAAAAATAAAAAAAATAATGAGCATTGAATGGTGATTTTTGTGAAGTGCGCTGGTCGTTTTTGTCCGTTACATTGGCTAAAGGGTTAATAGTGTAAATTGAGGAACCTTTTCTTAGTACCTATCTATCATACATTAAATATTTTCATAAAATTCATTTCTGCAGCTTCTTGATAGTAGAAAGCGTAGAAACACTGAAATATTATAGTATTAGCTTCAGTGTTCAGCGACTGATTCGCACTCCCACGTTGTATCCTTGGGCAAGGCACTTAACCCTGATTGCCTACATGGGGGCTCGATGATGCTGTGTACTAAGGCATACTGCACGTTGGTGGCGTGCATGTCTTCAACCAATCTCCCCCTGCCTGTGCCGCAGTGCAGAGTTCAGAGTTACGATGTTGGAGAGCTGACTGCTGCTCGTCGTTGCTCGGTGGTTCTCTCCGGGTACTCCAGCTTCTTCCACCCGTAAAACTGTCACCGACATGATATGACCCTGGCTGTTAGTGTGTCATTAAACCCTAATAAAAAAAAAAATTAGCTTTAGTACTGGTCATGGAAAGCCAAGAGAGAAGCCAAGCATTTTATCTATATTTTGTAGTTTAGAATATTTTATTTTTTTTTATTGAAATGTACATGGAGAAACCTGATTAACTTTTTTACTGCCATAATCTTATTCAGAATTTAGGGTCAACACTTTTGTGTATCTCTTTGGTAGAGGTGAAGATTGATTTCATAAGTCAAAATTTATTTCTTAACCCTTTACCCAACGAATCGGCCGCATTAACCCACGTAATATGCAAATTCAGCAGTTGAAAAAATATTATTTTTCAAAAAATTTCAACAAAACCATATCATGTGACCCCCTCATTGGAACGAGCTTATCGAGCTTGTTCCAATGAGGGGTCACATGATATTGTTTCGCTGAAATGTTTTTAAAAATTAAAAAAAATGATATTTAAAATAATAAATTTTGCTATCGTCTGCGTTGGGTAAAGGGTTAAGAAATTGTTTTGTTACAATTTATTGGAGAGTGCCTGCATCTCCAATACATAGTAACAAAAAAATTTCAACAAAACCATATCATGTGACCCCTCATTGGAACGAGCTCATCGAGCTCGTTCCAACGGGGGGGCACATGATATGGCTTTGTTGAAATTTCTTGAAAAATTAAAAAAAATGATATTTAAAATAAATAATTTTGATATCGTCTGCGTTGGGTAAAGGGTTAAGAAATTGTTTTGTTACAATTTATTGTAGAGTGCCTGCATCTCCAATACATAGTAACAAAATAGATCTTTATAAAGAAATTATTTTGCTTATAACTCAATATGGTGCATATCAAGAAAATATGAAGAAATCTTTACTTGCAGTGCTAGCACTTTCCAGTGGAGCCTCAATTTAGGCTTTTAGCACTCAATCAGTTACAAATCTTTTAGGTAAATAACTAATTAACCCTTTACCCAACAAATCAGTCATATCCACCCGTGTAATATGCAAATTTAGCAGCTGAAAAAATATTATTTTTCCAAAAATTTCAACAAAACCATATCATGTGACCCCTCTTTGGTACGAGCTCATCAAGGGGTCACACAATATGGTTTTGTTGAAATGTTTGGAAAAATGTTAAAAAATGATACTGGTATTTAAAATGTTCGGTAAAAACTTAATTGAGAATTGGATTTGTGAAGAGAATTCGTGAATAAGTATCCATTAGGGGGGACCAACATATCATTAATACTGTATCAGGATTACTAATAAAACACCACAGGGTAGATATTCAAACAAACAGTTATTTACAATTTCTTACAAATGGTACAAAAAACCAGTATTCACCCTATAGACCCCCCCCTCCCCCCCCCCCCCCCCCCAGTGGCAGCTGGAGATCTGTGTGCTGAACTATCACTCTTTCACCTTATGGACCCCCCCCCCCAGTGGCAGCTAGAGATTTGTGTGCTGAACTATCACTCTTTCATCCAATGCCCCCCCACCCCCCAGTGGCAGCTGGAGATCTGTATGCTGAACTATCATTCTTTCACCCTATGGACCCTCCTGTGGCAGTTGGAGATCTGTGTGCTGAACTATCACTCTTTCACCCTATGGACCCCCTTTCCCCAGTGGTAGTTGTAGATCTGTGTACTTTCACCCTATGGACCCCCCCCCCCCCCCCCCCCCCCCGAGGTAGTTGGAGATCTCTATGCTGAACTATCACTCTTTCATCCTATGGACCCACCAGTGGCAATTGGAGATCTTGTGTGCTGACTATCACTCTTTCACCCAATGGACCCAACCTCCACCCCACCCCTCCAGTGGCAGCTGAAGATCTGTGTGCTGAACTATTACTATTTCACCCTATGGACCCCAGTGGCAGTTGGAGATCTGTGTGCCCAACTATCACCCTATGGACCCCACCCCCACCCCCCAGTAGCAGTATGTGTGCTGAACTATCACTCTTTCACCCTGTGAACCCCCCCCCCCCCCCCCCCCCACAGTGGCAGTGGGAGATATGTGTGCTGAACTATCACTCTTTCACCCTATGGACCCCCTCCCCCCAGTGGTAGTTGGGTACTTTCACCCTATGGACCTCGACCACCCCCACCCCCCACCCCCGAGGTAGTTGGAGATCTCTATGCTGAAATATCACTCTTTCATCCTATGGACCCACCAGTGGCTGTTGGTGATCTGTGTGCTGACTATCAATCTTTCACCCAATGGACCCCCACCCCACCCCCCCCCCCCCCCCCCCAGTGGCAGCTGGAGATCTGTGTGCTGAACTATTACTATTTCACCCTATGGACCCCCAGTGGCAGTTGGAGATCAGTGTGCGCAACTATCACCCTATGGACCCCACCCCCACCCCCCAGTAGCAGTCTGTGTGTTGAACTATCAGTCTTTCACCCTGTGGACCCCCCCCCCCCACCCCCACCCCCAGTGGCAGTTGGAGATCTATGTGCTGAACTTTCACTCTTTCACCCTATGGACCCACCCCCCAGTGGCAGTTGGAAACCTGTGTGCTGAACTATCACTCTTTCACCCTATGGACCCACCAGTGGCTGTTGGAGATCTGTGTGCTGACTATCACTCTTTCACCCAATGGACCCCACCCCCACCCCCACCCCACCAGTGGCAGCTGGAGATCTGTGTGCTGAACTATTACTATTTCACCCTATGCCCCCCCCCCCCCCCCAGTGGCAGTTGGAGATCTGTGTGCTCAACTATCACCCTATGGACCCCACCCCCCAGTGGCAGCTGGAGACCTGTGTGCTGAACTATCACTCTTTCACCCTATGCCCCCCCCCCCCCCCCCCCCAGTGGCAGGTGGAGATCTGTATGCTGAACTAGCACTCTTTCACATCACCCTATGGACTCCCAGTGGCAGCTGGAGATCTGTGTACCAGTTAACCTTTTACCTAAGGTGATGGTCATAACTTGCCAGTGATATTTATTTGTTAATTACGTGGAAGGATGCTTCCATTCCTTAGGTATATGGTTAAAGATAACAAGGGTGTAAAATCCATGCTGCTGAGTTGTAATGGAAATCCACCCTTCCAGTAGTGTTTGAATGAGCATTTCTGTATTTGTTAAGATTTGTCTGATACTGTAGAATTGGCAGTAATATACTGTTGTGATATCAGAATTATCAATCTTGTTTTATCCAATGATCATTTAGGCTTTGGTAAAAAAAAATGGTTGTCTGATAAGTCTTACTGTGTTTTGAATAACTGACCAATGGCACTATCAGATAGACATATAATTTTTTTTAACCCTTTACCTAACAAATTGCCCACATCCGCCCACGTAATATGCAAATTGAGCAGTTGAAAAAATAAAATTTTTCAAAATATTTCAACAAAACCATATCATGTGACCCCTCATTGAACGAGCTCATTGAGCTCGTTCCATTGAGGGGTCACATGATATCGTTTTGTTGAAATTGTTTGAAAAAATTTTTAAAATTATTTATAAAATAATAAATTTTGATATTGTCTGTGTTGAGTAAAGGGTTAACCCTTTACCTAACATGAAAAGCAAACGACACTTGCCAAAAAAAATATTGAATAACCAATATTTTTCATTTTTTGTCTCAAAAACATAGGTTATGACCCCTCATTGGAACGAGCTTGACGAGCTCGTTCCAACGAGGGGTCATAACCTATGTTTTTGAGACAAAAAATGAAAAAATAATGAAAATTAATTGACGATTTTTGAGAATAGCGCTGGCCGGTTTTGGCCGTTACGTTGGGTAAAGGGTTAAGGCATGTATAATAAAAAGAGAATCTATTGTGTTGATACCAATGCTTTTCTCATGTGCACTAATGAGAAGATTAGCATCTGTATCCACAAAAAAACTCTAGGTACCCTCTGAGGCCCCCAGTCAAATTCTCTAAGGAATTTGCCATTGTTTTAGCTTGGAACCAGTCTAGCCCTTGAATTGTCCATCACTTTTGCTTAGATTCAGTCATCTAGAATATTTCATTTGGTCGGAAAGGCAAACCTGTGGTTCACTTTTTCAACCAACTGAAATATTCCAGATGTTTGAATATTAGAAATACCACAAATCTTCATTTTCTTTGAATAAATGCAATAAATATTTATCAATCGTGACATGATTGATCAAATCTTGAATGACTTTACCAAAACTATTAAGACATGTTTTTTATTGGAATATCTATAACTGGAGCATGAAAGAATATCTGTATATCTTTGTGAGTAAAGGGACATCACATTAACCCTTAACCCGCTGAGTATTTTCAAGATATTTTTCATCAAATCTAGTCATGGCTGCTATATAGCAGCCATGACTAGATTTAATGAAAAATTCATCAAAATTTAACACAAGAAATCATTGGTGGAAAAATCTCTTCAGTTTTCAGGGGTAAAATTGGATTAAATGTGCTCAAATTAAACTTATTTCAGTGGCAAGAGAAATCCTGTCCTGGGCAGGAATATCTGGCAGCAGCATGCAAGGAGTTAAATCAACAGTTGTCTGCACATAAACTCCACAAAAGTGGGTAAACAAACAGCCCTTAGAGAATCAGATTCTTTACTGAATTTGACAGGGATTCCACTCAAATAAAAAGTTCTTGAATTTTGGCCCAATCCCAAAAAGTGCTTGAAGTTTTTTCTATCCTTGAAAAGTACTTGATTTTCCACCACCCCCCTTGAAAATACTTAATTTTGGTTTACCCATAACCTCTGAGATAACAAGTATCATGTTATGCCTCACAAATCGGTCAGGAATTGCATCTCTTAGATCTCAATATTGTCCCTTGGGTGCAACAAGGCATCATCTGCAATGCTTTAGCATTGCAGATGATGCTTTCTTGTACTTAAGAGATGATGTATATCGCGCAAGTTGGGTTTTCCAGACAACAGGTCCTCAAGGCTAAAATTCTTTGTGTTGTTTATGGTGTTGTCAGTTCATGTGAAAATTATACTAGCCCTTGAAAAGCACTTGAATTTGATTCTTGGATATCGGAAGGAGCCTTGATGAGATATTGTATGGTATTATCAGACTAATATTTGCTATACAGGTCTTATGCAATAATATCTCATGGGAGTTCAGAAACTGGCCTGGTCAAAGCATAACCAGCACCCACAAAGTTTCAGCCAATGGACCTCCGGGTTAAGCCCGGAGGTCCATTGGCTGAAACATTGCTTGTGTTTTTTGTCGATATGTACAAAATTTGAAAGTTATAGCTTGGGTGATAACTCCACTCCACGGGTGATTTAGTTACAATCCACTCTCCACGTACTGTAGAATTATGGTCCTTAATTAGTAAATTTTTATGAAATTTTTTTTACCTCATTAGCACTGTAACTTGAACTAACATACTCCAATTTGACTCATTTTTGCCATACAAGTCCTTTGTACAAATATCTCAGGTGGGTTCGAAAACTGGCCTAGTCCACTTTCTCATTACAGATTTATGGGCCTTAATTAGTCCATTTTTACTAATTTTGAGCTTGTCAATTTTTATGAGTTTTGAGCTCAGTGCGATGACATTTCTGATTTTCAAAAGAGAGTGCATGAAGAAAGTAGCCACTGCTCGACACTTCCATCTCTGATACGCACCTCTTGCTCCTTCTGAAATGATCTGTACAATTTCATATTTTAGAGAGAGAAAAAATTGTCAGCCATTTTTTGTGGCTAAAGCTTTGAATGATTGTTCTTTCAAAAAGAACTTTTCATCCCAATAAATGTTGTATTTTTGTTATCTTAGCAATTTTGCAGATTATTAATTGCCCACCGAAGCCTATTTTCACCCAGATTGTGTAAAAATAGAGGAAGTTATTTCATTGTGCATGAAATTAAATGGTAGATGTTTTAGAGATATATATATTTGTTCCACTTTTAAAGTGTTCTATTTTTATTTTAAATGTTAGTAAGTTAGCATTCCAATATACATGTATTCTTGTTTTGAAAAAAATAAACATGGGTTTAAATGAAAAGAGTTATCTTTTTATTAGCTCACCCGAGTAAAGCTCAAGAGGAACTTGAATGATGATTTTACATTATCGACTTCTCTTCATAAACTACTGGACCAAATTGAACCCAGTTTGATGTGTATGTTCCTTATTATACCATATTTACTCTATGTATTGGGACAGCTAAAAATAAATATTTTCACAGATGTCCGACATCTTAGAAAATGGGGAAAAAACACAACCTGGTCTTGTTTTGATGGTGAATCAAGTTGTGTGTGATTTGTTTTCCATCACTATATACGAAAATCGCCATCCAATTTTTTTTTAGATTTTCATTTTTTGCTTCCAAAACATAGCTTATGCCCCTCATTGGAACGTGCGCATTGTGCTCATTCTAATGAGGGGGCCATAAGCTATGTTTTGGAAGCAAAAAATGAAAATTTTTAGTTACACAAGAATTCTTTTTTTGAGTGTCATATGCCACTAGCGTTCAGTAAAAGGTTGAAGACTGTCACAATGTAATATTAAATAGTCTTCCTCACATCAGTCCGGACTGTAAATATTAAAACTTAGGAACAGATTTAAATAAAAACAACACAAATCAGTATGTATTATCAATTTTTTATTGTTTAAAAATGAAAATTAAACACAAACTTAGCTTTAATATTGAGCATTTTGCACCGTTTTCAGGTGACTTGGCCAACTGAAAACAAGTCTCTTGAGTGTCCCAAACATTGGAGCATAAAAAAAAAATATTTTTCGGGAAAAATTGTGTGTCCCAATAAATAGAGTAAATACGGTATGTCAGTTCAATTTTATTCAAATAAAGCTGCCACATCCACAAGGGAAAAAACTCTGTTAGCACCAACATGTATCTTTTAACCCTTTACCCAATGCAGACGATATCAAAATGTATTATTTTAAATATCATTTTTTTTTAATTTTCAAAAAATTTCAACCAATCCATATCATGTGACCCCTTATTGGAACAAGCTTGATGAGCTTGTTCCAAAGAGGGGTCACATGGTGTGGTGTGGTTTGGTTGAAATTTTTTGAAAAATATTTTTTCGGCCGCTGAATTTGCACATTATGTGGGCGGTTGTTACCGATTCATTGGGTAAAGGGTTAAAAAGTTAAAATTCTTCTCCAGAACTACTAATCAGAATCATTTGATGCTTGGTATACAGCACCCTTGATGCTTGGTATACAGCACCCTTGATGCTTGGCATACAGCACCCTTAGAAGAATCATATTCATGTTTGTACAAATCAAGTCTCTGGGTTCACAGCTGTGTAAGACAAAAGATAGGGGCCAAAACTATAAAACTTTTACAATTGAATTTTCTACAGTATGTGGAGAGTGTATTAACACTAAATCACCCGCAGAGTGGCGATTCCACCCAAGCAATAATTGCAAATTTGTTGCAAAGCATAACCAGTACAAGCAAAGTTTCAGCCAATGGACCTCCGGGTTAAACCCAGAGGTCCATTGGCTGAAACACTGCTTGTGTTTTTTGTCAATATGTACAAAATTTGAAAGTTATAGCTTGGGTGACAACTCCACTCCGCGGGTGATTTAGTTACAATCCACTCTCCACGTACTGTAGTTACGACTTTAAATGAGTTGAAATGAACCATTAGCATTTTCAAAGATGTGGCAATTTGGCAGTTGGAAAATTGCCATATCTTTGAAAATGCTAATGATTCATTTTAGTCAGTTATATTAATAGGTAGAAAATACAATTCAAGAAAATACAATTGTAAAACTTTTATAGTATTGGCCACTGGTGTTGGACTGACATTTTGTTAGAAATTAAACACAGCTACTATTGTTTGTAATAACCGGATTTACAATTTTATCACAGTTACAAATGCTCTATTGGATTCGATAATTTACAAACCAAACACAACAATATAAATTGAAGAATTACCTGTTTATCAAGCGTCTTTTACCGACACCCAACTATCACTCCTGAACTTCAGATGTTTCATGACTACACAATTGATAAACTTAGATGTGAGTCTTCCATGGAAGACGTGTGTCGCCTGGCGTTTCAGACAGAATTCTAAGTTGAAAAGGGGCATAACTCTGGAAAAAATACATCAGATCAAAAAATAAAATAGGAGGTGCACAATGCCATTATGTGATAAAGAATCACTGAAAGTTTCATCAAAATCCATTCATAGGTTAAAGAGGAGTGGCGGATAAGAGAAAGTGTGACGCGGACGACGGCGCAGACGCCACAAGATGACAAAAGGGGCATAACTCTGGAAAAAATACAGCGGATCAAAAAATAACATAGGAGGTGCGCAATGCCATTATGTGATAAAGAACCACTGAAAGTTTCATCAAAATCCATTCATAGGTTAAAGAGGAGTGGCGGATAAGAGAAAGTGTGACGCGGACGACGACGCAAGATGACAAAAGTAATCCTTATATGTCGCTCCCCACTTCATGGGGCGGCGACACAAAAACAAGCTATTAACCGACTACACACTGATGTCGAAATATCTAAAGTTCAGGGTGCAAATATTTCCCATAATGCAGCTAGAAATTTAACCAATTCAAAAATATGTTTGACAGAGCTCACTGAGCTCTGTCAAACAAGATTGAATTGGTTAAATTCCCAGTTGCATTATGGAAAAAATGGCTACTTCAAATCTGGATATTTTGACATCAGTGTCTAGGGGGTTAACTGAAATTAGAATATGTTTTAATTTTTTGGAATTCATATTTAAAAATTCCCACAATCCAGTACAAGTATTTCCATTAGTTCCTTGAATCCTGCACCCCATGTAATATATAACCAACTTACCCTGTGAATTTTTACAACTTTTGTCGGTGAATATTTTCAAGTAGTGTGTGATGTGGCAGCCTATCAACTAATCCTGTGTAATTCCTATTGTCAGGCAGTGTATGCTAGTGTACTAACTAATTCTGTGCAGCATAGGGTTAGTCAATCTTTTTTTTCTGGCTAGGAATAAGATCATCTCTGTTATTTGTCTAACCCTGTACATTGCACAGCCTTGGTGAGTGTATATTTTCATGTAGGGTGTGATATGGCAGTTACTATTTTTTTTATAACCAGAAAGTGTAACTAACTTTATGGTTAAAATATATAGAGGATATCTACGCTATTTTAGTGAATATCTGGAATTATCTTATCAGTGTGGAGCAAATAAAAAAAAAAAATTTTCAGGTCTACACTCATGAGATAATATTAGTTACCCCATGTCTGATCATGTGTTATGGGTTTTTACCTACCCGAAGCCAGCCGTATCCCATTCGGCCGAATGGGATACGGTTGGCTTTGGGTAGGTAAAAACCTGTACCACGTGATCAGACATGGGGGAACTAATTTATCTATTGACTTTCCGTTTTAGAAGTACAATCTATTTCATGTGTGAACACACACAGCATGGGATCTTTTATCCTCCATTGTTGAGCCATACAGGTTTCTGTGGAATTTTTGTGCAAAAGAGTTTTTGTGAAAATATGCCGATATGACTAGTATAAAAAAATTATTGAATTTCTTTTTTTCTTTTTGTCTCAAAAACATAGCTTATGAACCCCACATTGGAGGGTACTCGACAAGCTCATTCCAATAAGGTGTCATGAGCTATATTTTGGAGATAAAAAATTAAAATATAATACATGTACACTGTAAAACTGGAATGACGCGTCTTCTGCAGGGTATGTACAATTTGTAGATTTCGGAGCGAGGCTTCCACTGGGTATGGGAAATTTGTCAGTGGCTGGGCAGACGTATCGTGGGTTTCAATGAATATGATCTCATACCACATATCTATATCAACCAATCAAATCAAAAAATTCACTTTAGTCAATAGATAATTCCCGATATTCACTGAAACAGTTTTGATATCCTCTATATATTTGCATAAAGAAAATTGTGTTTTTGCCAAATCATCAACTTTTTTTTTTAAATTTGTGACTTTCAGAGAAATGTTGGCATTCAAGCAATCAAAAGTTTTTTCCGATGGAAAAACAAAAATTTCCAACAGTCATGGCTATGGGGTGGGTGTTTAACTCAATGGGAAGATATAGAGATTTACGTTCATGACGTTTTCTCTGTAATTGACAGTTGAGTGTGTAATAAATAGAGGATATCTACACTATTTTAGTGAATATTGGGGATTATCTCATGAGTGTGGACCTGAACGTTTTATTTTTCACAAGCGCTTGAACGAGTGAAAAATAATACGTTCAGGTCCACACTAAAAAATCTTTTTATTATATGCTAATACGTTCAGGTCCACACTAAAAAATCTTTTTATTATATGCTGCGGGACATTTTACTGTGGAATATTCAGCCCAATTCGACTGCAAGCACTTTCAAGACAATAACAAAGATCTCCTGATCGCTTCTTCAAGGCAAAGTTCAAGGTGATGGCATGCGCCGAAGCATGATGTCATTTAGGAAGCTACTGAAAAAATTCATTGAAGTGCTTGTGAAAAATCAAACTTTCAGGTCCACACTCATGAGATAATTTCAGATACAGACTAAAATAGAGTAGATTTCTTTTTTTATTATATGCTTCGAGACATTTTATTGCACAATATTCAGCCCAATTCGACCCCAAATGCGTACCTTTCAGAACAATAACAAAAATCAGCTGATCATTCCTTTAAGGTGACATGATGTAGCATAGCATGATGTCATTCAGGATGCTACTGAGGAATATTTCTTGATATCTATCGAGTCGATAGATATCGAGAAATATCTTTTAGATTATTGGCGATAATTCATAGGCTAGCATATAATAAATAGAGGATATTCACGAAAATTTGATGAATACCGAAAATATCTCGTGAGTGGCTACAAAGAAATATGAGGATCTTCACGAGCGACGCAGTCGCGAGTGAAGATCCTCATATTTCTTGTAGCCACGAATTTTCTTTTTATTTAATGCTCTACGACTACAAACTCTCCAATTTGTGGCCTTTATTTGCCATTAAGGCGCAAAATTTATGTGCCGAACCGGCGTCCATACAAAAATTACAACAACCAAACTCCAACCATTGGAATGTGTGAATATCCGCACAAAAAGTAGTCCCGTCTTATTTCTCCCCTAACTTTACGATTTACCAAGGCTGGCGAATTGAAATAATCGCAATGTGTTTCGAAGAAATAGAACAATAACAAAAAACACCACTTTCTTATTTTCAATAACAAGACACGTCATTTTATTTTTTTTGAACTCAATGCACTGAAGACGTGTGAAGTTGAACTGAAGAAATTTGAAAGTGATTTCGGCTTTTCGCTGGAAGGTGAATGAGAAAGTCAAACTTTGAAACCGCTGATTTAATGAATTGATTTAGTCACTGTCACTATCAATTATTCGAATTCGTTTGTATTTGGGACTCTGGAATTCATTACTGATGTGCTGACTCGTTTAAAGTACATGTGATTCGTCATCCGAACCTACGATGAAATATCGATTTCTAAATATCATTTTGATATTTCGTTTTGCCGACCGACAGGGGAATATGACTTAATTTTTCAGCGTGAATTGATGCCTGAGCATTAAATAAATTTTCATTATTTTATTACACACTTGTTCTATGTAATCCCCATCTACAGCAACACTAAACCATGCAGAAAATCTGTTCCGCATGTATGTGCGGAACAAAAATCATTGACAGGCTATATTTAAATAGAAGCGAAATGTCACTGGAATTTTCACTAGTGATAGCTAAAAATAGTAATGCAGTTCCCCTCAGAATTTTGGATGGCGTTAAAATGTGTTCTTTTTGTTGATATCAAATGAATTGCTGAGTGTCCTAATAATTGCTTTTATACATGTGAAGGCATGTAATAAACACAGAAAGACACGCGTGTGAATGGGTTAATCGATATGGCACTTGTGCCATATCGATTAACCCATTCACATGCGCATGTCATTCTATGTATATCTAAATAACTAACCCTGTGAACTGTACAGACTTAGTGTAAATCTCATATATTTTCTTGGTATCAGGACAACTTGACCCATAACAAAGTCGGCCCATAACAAAGTTGGCCCATTACCAACTTGGACTACGAGAACTCGGCCCTTAACAAAGTCGGCCCATTACCAACTCAGACTACAACAATCCGGACTATGGGAATACGTAAGGGAATGTTGATGGACTCGACTGAAAGTTCTAAAAATGGACCAATTTATTTTTTATTCGGAACATCTCAAAAATGAATTTGGATTTTACAAAACATATACAGCTGTCCAGTAAAGAAAAATATATACAAGGCGATGTTTATAGGTCTACTTCTCTTCTTAAAAGGGGAACCAAGGTGTAAAATGACAGATTGGACCTGCCAGCATTGCCGTTGATTCCAGTGTGCCAGCCTGAAAAAATAAATTTAACAAAGCTATTATGATTCAAAATGAATGTGCATAAATTGATTTATTACATGAAGCACCAATGTTATCAATATTCGGATCGTTAATTTTTTTTTAAATAAAAAAAATAGAAAATAATATTCATAAATTAATAATACATTTACCTTCAACATTGTTATTAGTACGGATGTCTTTTTCATATATTGGCCATGTTGCCTGGGTTAGTTATCCATGATGACTTGATGTATCTGAGTAACCGTTTCAAGTGTGGTGAATTTGCTCTTTGATCCAGGGCTCTGAATGCTGGCTTAATGTCAGAAGCTGGCAAGTATTTCAAAGCTAATAAAGATCTGATGTATCTATATTCCGGGCCGCGCTTGTTATATGTCGTTTTCAGTCCTAGCTCTCAAGTCTTGCACCAAATAGCCTGGGAAAAGTGGAATGAGCAACCTTTGGTTGTGGTGTCAGGAAATTCCTCTCTTATTGCTTTCCATGCCCCTGACGCAGAAAACTTAAAAGATAAGAATGACGAGGAATTAGACTGAAAGTATGTTACACATGATTGAGTCTGGAATATAAGCTTATAAAGGGGAGAGAAAGAAAGAGAGAGGGTGAGAGTTATTCATAACAGTTACCTCAGAATCTAGTGTAGTTGGCTCTGCAGGTCGGAGATTCGATCTCACTCGATTTACTCATCTTTTCAAATTGTTCACTTTTGGTAAGTCGTGATCATGTTGTTCTAACTTCTCCAGAAATACATCATCTACGATCTTAAAAATAACTTTTATTGTTCTTTTTTCATATCTCTCAGAATAAATAAGTATTTAAAAATAATTCTGATGGAATAAAAAAATGTTCTGTGGGCCGACTTAGTAATGGGCCAACTTTGTTATGGTCTGACTTCGTTATGGGCCGACTTTGTTATGGGCTGAGTCATCCTACAATCATTCTCTTGACCCAACATAAAGGCCAAAACCAGCCAGTAACTTTCTCAAGAAGCATTTAACTCTTAGAAGCCGGGAGTTGAGTTTTCTTGCCTGTGATGTAATACTGCAGGTAATCTGGCTGTGACAGTTCGGCTATCTTTGAGCTGGGGGAGAATTAAACACTGAGCAGGCGCTTCCAGTCTAGAGCCGTCTGTCTGAATAGGCGCTTCCAGTCTAGTGTCGTCTGTCTGAATAGGGAGACAACACTTGACTAGAAGCACCTGCTTTACTGTAAGTTTTTCGCAGTATGTCATGTTCAATAAATTCATTCTGATTCCCTGCCTTCTAAGAGTTAAGCTCAGCTTATGCTCCCCTCCCCAAAAAAGAAAACATATTCCTTTTCCATTAATATTGCTTGTAAAATTGGCAGTGTTTGGCAACTGCCTGTTTTAATTGATTCACTCGTTCGTTCGAAGGAGCACTTTGAACATATTTGCTGTTGCCAAACGATGCTAACTAAGAACCAATAATTTATTGTCATTGATGCCATAAAGGACAAACAAAATGTAATTGTCAGTTGCGTAGCTCAACGATGAAAAAGAAAGTGAAGAACTCCTAGAAAGAGATCCACCCAAAAATGAATGCTTGATATCTTCCCTTGACAGTAGGTTCTCTTGACAGTAGGTAAAATGTATGGGGGCTAGAAATCTTCTTAAGCCTTTGAACTCGTAAGACCGATTTTTTAATTTCGTCCCATTTTTGTCTTATTATAAGAGGTCTATATATGGGGCATTGATGATAAAATAATAATTGCAGTCTGCAGTCGGATGATTGCAGACTGCAGTTATTATTTTATCTTTCCTGTATATTGTTATTGGACTGACCCATCTCACTTTAAGTGTGCACAGAGGCGATACCATTCCAGGAAACGAGGGTTCAAAGGGTTAAATCATGGTACATGTCTCGCCATTAAGAAGGCACACTGTGAGGATTCTCAGTTGCTCAAACAAAAAAACAAAAAAAAAAAACAACTCCACAATTGTTGGCTGAAAGTACCAAGGTATTTCATGGGAAAACCTATGCTTGTATTTATTTACTTATTTATTTAGGTACAGTTAAGCCTACACAGTTGGATATCTGTTAATTTAATATCCCTGTTATTTACTTATTGGTGTTTAAGGTCACATATTTCTGCACAATGGCTAATCATGACTGCAACATGGATATGAAAATTTAGGTAATTGATCATACACATTCTGCCCATTTTAGAGGACTTCCACCCCAAGCATTGGTGACAGGGTTCTATTTTACCAGAAAAGAGAGTTTGTTTACCACAGTAAATATGCACTACTTCACTTCCCAGGGTTCTTATGGGGGAATAACCCTGTTAATTGCATATAACTTCCCAACACCAAACCTTTTACCATACCTTTTAGTACAAATTGACCTGTTAAAGTAGCATATAAGTTGTTGAGCAAACTCCTGTTAATTGAATTAAAAGAGGGTGGAGTGGCTCAGGAGGAGAGGTGCAGGCTGGAAGACGAGAGGTTGTCTGTTCGTATCTCACCTGAGGCAACCACGTTATGTCCTTGGGCAAGACATTTCACCTCCATTGCCCACATGGGGGCACGGTGGAATTGTGTACTAAGGCATACTGCACACTGATGGTGCACTTGTCTTCAACCAGTGCTAACCCTGCTTGTGTGGAGTTAGTATGTTGGGGAGCTGACAGTTGCTCACTGTTGCTCGGTGGTTCTCTCCGGGTACTCTGGCTTCCTCCACCCGTAAAACTGTCATGGTCATAATTAGCCATTGTGCAGAAATATGTGACCCTAAAACACCAATAGATAAATAAATAAGAATTGGGCCCTTAAGGGTAAAAGGCATGTTGTTCAGAACTTGGTTAATCCTTAAGCAAGTTGAGCAGCTGAAAAAATATTATTTTTCGGAAAATTTCGACAAAACCATATCATGTGACCCCTCTTTGGAACGAGCTTGTCGAGCTCGTTCCAAAGAGGGGTCACGTGATATGGTTTTGTTGAAAATTTTTGAAAAAATTTAAAAAATTATATTTAAAATAATAAATTTTGAAATCGTCTGCATTGGGTAAAGGGTTTAAAACTAGTCAGTTTCTCACTACAGTCTGGCTTTATTCCTACAAACCTGAAGCATACTTTAGCCAAGCCCATTGTAAAAAATGCTCGAGACTTGAGGTTTTGAATAACTACCACCCCACATGAATAATTTGCAAATTAATTTATCTGTATTATAGTAATGTTGCCTTGCTCAGCTTCAACACTGATCCACTTTTCAGTGGATAGTTTTGAATGATCATTTTAGGGTAACAATTGAATGAAATTCAACAACATGAGTACACATGGTGCAATTATAGTTTGCACCATTGGGCATGCTCACAAATCTTTCAACAGATGGATGGGAAAAAGCAAAAACATTCATACAATAGGGGCACGGTGACGCTGTGTACTAAGGCGTACTGCACATCGATGGTGCACTTGTCTTCAACCAATGCTAACCATGCTTGTGTGGAGTTAGTATGTTGGGGAGTCTGACAATTGCTCGCCTATGCTCAGTGGTTGTCTCTGGGTACGCCGCTTTCCTCCACCTGTAAAACTGTCAGACGTGAGGTAACCCTGGCTGTTGACAGTGCCGTTAAACCCCAATAACTAAATAAATTGAATTAAAAACTTATATGATCTATCAAATGAAAGTGTCAATGACACTGTAGCTTAACGTGTTTGTGTGTTGTGTTTGATGAAGAGGATAATGTTCAATGTTTATGAAAGGATTATGAAATAAGACAAGAATTGTGATAATTGGGAATATGTTAATTTCTGTTCCCTGTATGCTATGCTTTTAATAAAAATAATATGAGGTGTACACTGTACTAAAGAGCTGAGGGGTGGGTTAATATGACCTCACAGTTAATTATGTGGCCCTCAAAGTTAAGGTATGTCAACGAAGTTACCAAGTTACAGTAAAATTATTCCAAAACGAGTCATCCTATCACGTTACATTGAAATCCCTTCATAAATATGGCCTGTAGACTGTGCTAAAGGTTTTCGGGCTTCAGGCCTGTAGCCATGACGGTAGACCGATTGCAACTAAAAGGGGACTTCCTCATCTCGACATTATACTGAGTCATTCTACTAAGTTATAATGAAATCTCTTCACAAATACGACCTGTAGTCTGTACTAAAGTTTTTCAGGTTTTGGGCTCGAGAAGCCATTATGGTTGAATAATCGCGACCAAAAGGGGGCATTGTCATCTGGGCATAATCTGGAGTGATCCTACGAAGTTACAATGAAATCCCTTCATATATATATGATCTGTAGACTGTGCTCAAGGTTTTCGGGCTTTGGGCCCCTGAAGCCATCACAGTTGACCAATCATGACCAAAAGAGGATGTCATCATCTAGGCATTATATGGAGTCAACCTAACAAGTTATAATGAAATCCTTTCATAAATCTGACCTGTAGACTATGCTAAAGGTTTTTGGGCTCGGGCAGCCATCAAGGCTGAATGATTGCGACCAAAAGGGGATGTTCTCATCTAGACATTATTTGGAGTCATCCTACCAAGGTACAATGAAATCCCTTTATAAATATGATGTGTAGACTGTGCTAAAGGTTTTTGGGCTTCAGGCCCCTGTAGACATCACAGTTGCCCAATCACGTCCATAAGGGGACGTTCTCATCTAGACATTATATGAAGTCAACCTACCAGGTTACAATGAAATCCCTTCATAAATATGACCTGTAGACTGTGCTAAAGGTTTTCAGGCTCGGGCAGCCATCATGGTTGAATGATCGCAAGCAAAAGGGGACATTCTCATCTGGGCATCATCTGCAGTGATCCTACGAAGTTACAATGAAATCCCTTCATAAATATGACCTGAAGACTCTGCTCAAGGTTTTCGGGCTTCGGGCCCTTGTAGCCATCACAGTTGACCAATCATGACCAAAAGGGGATGTCATCATCTAGGCATTATATGGAGTCAACCTAACAAGTTATAATGAAATTCTTCCATAAATACGACCTACAGACTATGCTAAAGGTTTTTGGGCTCAGGCAGCCATCAAGGCTGAATGGTCGCGACCAAAAGGGGACTTTCTCATCTCATTATTTGGAGTCATCCTACCAAGCTACAATGAAATCCTTTCATAAATATGACCTGTAGACTGTGCTAAAGGTCTTTGGGCTTTGGGCCCCTGTAGCCATCACAGTTGCCCAACGTGTCCAAAAGGGGACGTTCTCATCTAGGCATTATATGGAGTCAACCTAACAAGTTACAATGAAATCCTTCCATAAATATGACCTATAGACTATGGTAAAGGTTTTCGGGCTTGGGCAGCCATCAAGGCTGAACGATAGCGATCAAAAGGGGATGTTCTCATCTAGACATTATTTGGAGTCATCCTACCAAGTTACAATGAAATCCCTTCATAAATATGACCTGTAGACTGCGCTAAAGGTTTTTGGGCTTCGGACCCCTGTAGCCATCACAGTTGCCCAATCAGATCCACAAGGGGAAGTTCTCATCTAGAAATTATATGAAGTCAACCTACCAAGTTACAATGAAATCCCTCCATAAATATGACCTGTAGACTGTGCTAAAGGTTTTTGGGTTTTGGGCTTGGGCAGTCGTCACGGTTGACAGATCGCGACAAAATGGGGAAGTTCTCATCTAGACATCATACGGAGTCATCCTACCAAGTTACAATGAAATCCCTCCATATTAAATATGACCTGCAGACTGCTAAAAGTTTTTGGGTTTTGGGCTTAGGCAGCCATCACGGTTGACAGATCATGACCAAAAGGGGATGTTCTCATCTAGGCATTATACAGAGGCATCCTACCAAGTTGCAATGAAATCCCTTTATAAATATGACCTGTTGTCTGTGCTAATGGTTTTTGGGTTTTGGGCTCGGGCAGCCATGCTGGTTGACCGATCTCGACCAAAAGGTGGCGTTCTCATCTAGACATGACCCCAAACCTGCATATGAAATTTTGTGACAATCAGACAAGAACTACGGGGTGTAGCCTGTGCTACAGAAAAATGTGAACAGACTCAGACTTCCGATTGCGTGATGGCAATAGCTTATCTTGACTTTGTCAAGTTAAGCTAATCAAGGCCAGCTAGCTGTTTCCAGAAGCTCCACTGGATCCAATTTTGCTTTCCTTTTGTTTCTTTCATGATCCAGTCAATGGCCTACAGGAACAGGAAAGGTGCCATTAGACAGCCTTGTTTCACCCCGATGTTGATGGTGACGCTCTCAGAAAGTTTTCCAGCATGTAAGACCTTGCAGGTCATTTCGTCATAGGAATTATTTGTGATTCAGATGAATTTGTAAGGGATGCAGTAGTGTTTCATGAGGCTCCAGAGAGTTCTCCCGTTAAGATTATATGTAAATTTCATAGCCTTTGATAAGGCATTTTACAAAGATGTGTTCCATTTGATGCACTGCTCATTGATTATTTTCTAAGGGTTTCTATCTGGTCAGTGCATGATCTTTCTCTCCTAAAACCAGTTTGCTTCCCTCGTAGACTGGCATCGACTGTCTTTTGAAGGTGCATTAGCATGATTCTACTCAGGACCTTCCCAACTACTGACATCAAAGATATTCCCCTGTAGTTCTTGTATTCGCAAAGATCGCCTTTCTTTGGAACCCTTATGCTGTAAATTTTGTTCCATTCCTGTGGCATTTTCTTCTTCATCCCAGATCTTTCCAAATAGGTTGTAGAGAATGTCAGCTGATAATGTTGGGTTTGCCTTGCGAGATTCTGGTGGGATATTTTCTGGTTCTGATGACTTTCCTGATTTAAGCATCATTAATCGGCAGAGTGCTGAAAGCCCATATTTGGGATTTATTCTGAAGTGCCACTGCCACAATTTAAAGGCTTCATATTAGGTGGCTGTGCTTCACATTAGCATTGAAGTGATATTATTATCCCCCCCCCCCCCCCCCACACACACACAAGGGAGGGATATAGTGAAGAGCTCCATCTGTCCATCTGTCCATTCTGCCTGTCTCAACTTTGTTTATGGCATAACTTGAGACTTCAATTCGTTTTGCATTTTTAAGGATTTAGAGTGATTAGATGTAGAAAAAAACTCCTATAACCCCCATCCCCCCACCCCCTGACCCCCATGTCAATTTGGCAATTTTTTCTTTTCTCCAAAATGCATTTTGAAGGATTTTTTAATTTCATTCTGAGTTTGGCAATTAAGAGGTGGTGATCAGATCCAGCATCTGCTCTCCTTTTTATATGTGTGTCGTCCAATAGAGACTGTCTAAACTTCTGGGAGATGCATATGTGGTCAATCTGGTTTTCAGTGATGTTGTTTGGTGAAACACGTTACTTTGTGTGCTTTCTTGTGTGGAAAAATGCTCCCTCCAATGACAAATTTAAAGTCAGCACAGAAATCTGCAAATCATTTGCCATTCTCATTCATTTCTCCTTGCACATTTGCCCATCGATTGTTCATACCATCTATTGCTGGCTCCAATTTTGGTATTCAGATCACCCATGATGATGGCTATATCTTTCTCTTTTGCTTTGTTGACTTCTTGGCTCAGCAAACGGCAGAAGTTGTCTGTCCACATCATCTGTTTTCTTTGTAGGTGCATAACATTGTATTAAACTTGCAGCAATTATTTGGTGTGAAATTGGCCATGATAAGTCTTGAGCTGAGTGGTTCCCAGGAGATCATGGCCTTTCAGGCATCTAGTGTTAACATAAAGGTGAGTGGTGGCCGAGAGGATAAGTGCACTGGTCTCTCATGCCAGAGGTCCTGGGATCGATTCCCGGTCAGGGAAAGTTCTCGAGGTGTCCGAACACACTCTGTCAGCATCAATTGTTGGGTTGATGCTGTCACAGCATTCCGTCCCATCGGTTGGGGACGTAAAATGGCTGTCCTCTGTGCAGAGAGAGACACACTCCTTGCAGGCTAAAGATCCCTTTGTAGTATTCGAGAAGAGCTAGGCCACAAAGTTGCCGCTATGAAGGTCTTCCCACACACCTGTGCCATTGGGCCAAGGAGAGGTGTTAATATAAGTTGCATAACTTGTTCGCCAATCCTTGTAAAACAAATAAGATTAAGTAACATAAAGGCCACTCCCTCTGTGTGAGGTGCTCCTTCTTGATGTCCTGAGTATATGATGGTGGTACCATCAGCCGATATCATCTCACCTGATGATGTCCATCTTGTTTCGCTTATACCAAGGATTGACAGATTGTATCTCTTCATCTCCTTTTCAGTGATAGTTATCCTTCCTGGCTAGTGGTTCCTATGTTCCATGTTCCAAGGGTGGATGTTGATCTCAGAGAGAGAAAAGGAGTCGGCTGTGCAGAGGCTCGATGGCTTTATCTGCAGGGAGTTATTTCTTGTCTATGCGGCAAGCCTCTCTCCTCCAAGTCGATGTTTAGTTTGGAATTCATCAATATTACAGAAACATTGATGAATTCCAAACTAAATATCCACTACACATCCACTCTTGACACCAACATAAGTATAATATATGCACATTTAATTAAATTATGTCCCTGTAAATTAAAAGGATTTTTTCACCAATAATTTGTCGTGTTTAATTTAGATGAATTTTTCATCAAATCTAGTCATGGCTGCCTTACAGCATCCATGACTAGATCTGATGAAAAATTTCTTGAGAATACTCACCAGGTTAGGAGTTAATGTTCAGGGTTTCAGAGACATGATGCATTGACAAAGAGACTCCTACAATTTATTTATTTATTTATTTATTGGTGTTTAAGGTCACATATTTCTGCACAATGGCTAATCATGACCATGACAGTTCTACGGGTGGAGGAAGCCAGAGTACCCAGAGGGAACCACCAAGCAATGGCAAGCAACTGTCTGCTCCCCAACATACTAACTCCACACAAGCAGGGTTAGCATTGGTTGAAGACAAGTGCACCATCGACATGCAGTACACCATAGTACACAGCACCACCATGCCCCACGTGGGCAATGGGGGTGAAGTGTCTTGCCCAAGGACACAACACGGTTGCCGCAGGTAGGATTCGAACTGAGGACCTCTTGGCTTGCAGTCTGAACCTCTACCTACTGAGCCACCACACCCCTGACTCCTACAAAGACCAGATCAACATACTACACTACTTGTGATCAACTGGGACAGGGTTCATACAAAAATTTGCTCACAAAGTTCAAGGGTTTTTCAAGGGTTTTTTTCAAGGGCTTCTTTCTTTTTTTTCAAGGGCTACATTTACTATTCAGCTTGTTGTATGAGCTCTAAAAATCTAAGATTCATGTGACACGGATCTGATTTTGGAAGTCAGGAAGTACTGGTACCCAAAGTGTGATCTGTGTTACAGTAATCTTGGTAAAACGTTCCATACTTTTTTATGTTTTTTTTTAACTAAGCGACACGAGCGCAACAAACAAGTAAAAGGTGAGTACACATATATTTACAATGCCCAGGAAATAGCTTGGTATTCAAGGGTTTTTCAAGAGATTTCTGAAAGTTCAAGGGTTTTTCAAGGGCTAATTTCAAATTTCAGGGTTTTTCAAGAAAAAACTCATTTTCAAGGGTTTTTCATGAGCTGTATGAACCCTGTGGGAACAAGGAGTTCCTCTCAAAGACAGCTAAAAATATTAACATAAAATATACTGCATAGATATTGTTTATTGGTATTTCTATAGAATAGTGCAAAAATAAATTATTACATCAAAGTTCAGATTTGTACAAAATTCAAAATAAAACCGTTTTCAAGGTATATGCTTCAAAGATCACAGTGGTATTTAAGTTAATAACTGACTTAACTATAAAAAGACAGAAACTTTACAGTATAAAAATATGTTTTTCACAGATTGCATAACTTAACAATACTGACTTCGAACAAAGACTAAAATTACAGAACTGTATGCTTATTCCAGGAGCTGCATTAAGTGACAATCTGACTTTTCATACCAAATAAATTGCACACGATTTTAGCACCATTATTTAAAATCCTCGAAAATCACCTTAGATTGCCATGAAAGCTTGTTAAAAATTATTTTCTTACATGCTGCTAGCAGTTATTCCTGCCAAGGAAAGGAAATCTCTTGCCATTACAAAATGTAAAATTTGAGCATGTTTAATCAAATTTTCCCCTGTAAATTGTATCAATTTTCTGACCAATGATTTCTAAAGTTAAAATTTCAATTTTTCACAAAATCTAGTCACAATAAACGAGTACCATTTCACTTTCCAACGGGGGAATTTATGTCAATAAACTTTGGTGACAACAAACTGATCATCACATAGTCAATAAACACAGAACAATGAATTATTTACAGAGCATTATTGAAAATATTTATGGTGGTCTGCTGTAGCCATTAGATTAGGCAAAGATTTAAAACATTAGTCTCTGGCTAACATTTCACTTGTTGTCATATTATTTATTTATTGATGTTTAAGGTCACATATTTATGCACAATGGCTAATCATGACCGTGACAGTTTTACGGGTGGAGGAAGCCGGAGTACCCGGAGAGAACCACCGAGCAACGACGAGCAGCTGCCAGCTCCCCAACATCGTAACTCCGCACTGCAGCACAGGCAGGGTTAGATTGGTTGAAGACATGCGTACCATCGACGTGCAGTACGCCTTAGTACACGGCGTCATCGTGCCCCCAGTTGTTGTCATATAATTCTTCTAAAGATCGAGCAAAATTCTAAAGAATTCAGAGCCAACAATAAACCAAGCACTGATGTATCAATTCTTTTTGTATTTCACCAAATTCTTTATTTAACAAATCAAAAACCAATTTCAACTCCAATATTGGCAAATGTCATAATCTTAACCCTTTACCCAATGCAGATATCAAAATTTATTATTTTAAATATCATTTTTTATAATTTTTCAAAAAACTTCAATACAACCATATCATATGACCCCTCATTGGAACGAGCTCAACGAGCTCGTTCCAAAGAGGGGTCACATGATATGGTTTTGTTGAAATTTTTTGAAAAATAATATTTTTTCAGCTGCTGAATTTGCATATTACGCAGGCGGATGAGGCCGACACGTTGGGTAAAGGGTTTTAATCCTTAAATCTGCAAACGGCCACAAACAGCCCCCTTCACATTGCTCTGAAAAAGTTGTCCCAAGAGTACAAATGTATTCTTCCATGAGAACTTGACTAATAATAATAATAACAACACTTTGGCCGGTCCCTGATTTGTCACTGTTCTCAGGTGAGAAGGCCTTGGTTACCCCCATGCTCCCAACTGCTTCTCTATTCCCACGCCTCTTCTCTCTCCCAACACTTGGAGATGAACTGCTTGATGTCATCCTATGCCCCATTCTTCCCAATCTCTCCGATAAGCATACTAACCCTCTCCTTTGTGTCACCCACTAACCACATGTCCTTCATTCTCCTCTCCCACTTTCCTATTATACACCCAGTGAATTTTATTCTGTTTGACTGGTATCTTGGACATTCTAGTAGGAAGTGTTCCAGGGTCACCACCACTCCTAAATTACACATCTGGCACTCCTTTTCACTGTTTTTACCATTTTTTTGTTTAAGCTCCCTGGACCATGACCTCATCTTGACCACTATTCAAAAAAAAACTTTAACTGAAGAATTTCTAAGCTCATACTCACTACATGTCAACTGTAACAATTCAGTATGCCCAACTGTCGGCCGTAGCTCTGTCTATCTCATCGCTACCTTTCTATTGAACTCAATCTTTCTCACATGTCCAAAACATAGAATAGATTTTTCACATGATGGAAAGAACCAGCCTAACATATCATTTACAGTAGGGACATAAAATGACCACCAACTGGAGAACACGCTGTTGTCAGGATTGCCTCGATTCTCATGTCTGCTTCTCGTTTCATTTCACTGCTTTCATTTTTTTCTTTTCTTTGTTTTTTTTCTCACCTTTTTCTTGTTCATTTTTTTTAAACGGGAATGACGGGAAGACAGTCACAAGTGGCTACGCCATCTCCCTGTTGTGCAATCATGTAGTTGTGAATAATAACCTCTATGTATATTTTTGTTTTTGATTGTATACATGTTGCACTACTGAATAAAATCAATCAAATGAAATGAATCAATCAATAGTGACCCTACAAAGGTGCCATCAAGGTACTCTTCAAAACCTGTCTTTTCTTATCATGCAGGCCGCCCACTAGTAGGATGCAAATATCTTGACAGTGTTTCTACATCATTGTTGGCTGCCTGTACAGGCAGCCAAGAAAAATGTAGAAACACTGTTAAGTCATCCACATGTTAAAAATATATAGACGGTAGTTGTTGTCGTTATTAACATAAAATTAATCTGCAGACTTAAGGGTGAAGCTATAAGTGTTAGCTTGTGGTTATGAGAGAAAATACCAGGCTGATTGCTTGGAGAAAAATTTCCAATATACTGTTACAAAGATTTTTTTCACACGCAAACTTAATTAACAGGTCACAATTACTGGAAAACATTTGGTAAATGGATTGATGCTAGAAAAATGCCTGCAATTACAAGGGTGTCTATTAAATAGCGTTCAATTAAATAGAGTACCCTGTAATGGTCACCACAATGTTATTTATTTATCAGTGTTTAACTTCACTTTCAGTATCTAAGGATATGTCAGGATTGCAACCAAAGTACAGTAGAATCCTCTTAACTGGTAGAGTGCTGGAAGCCCATATTTGGGCTTTACTCTGAAGTGTCAGTACCAGCACTTAAATGCTTCATATTTTGTGGATGTTGTTCATACCACCTTTGAAGTGAAATTATTTAGTCTATTAGTATTTGCCAGATTTTGCCTTGTCACAATTTATGGGAGAGTGCCTATTGGCACTCTCCCATAAACTGTAACAAGGCAAACATATGTGAACAAATTTTGATGACCAAAAATAATTCAGCACTCTACCAGTTAATTGGATATCCATTTTGCCAGTGAAAATTATTCAATTAACAGGAGTATACAATTAACAGAGATTTGGTCAGTTTCCTGTGTTCTGGAGGTAAACTGAGCATTTATTCCATTATATCTTCTTGTTTGACAGAGCTCATAGAGCTCTGTCAAACAAGATATAATAGAATAAATGTCTGTATTGAATGTAGTGAGGCCAAAAAGATTGATAAATAAGGGGAATTTGGTGCGTGTCACAGTAATTTTTTCGACATATTACAAAAATTTATATACAATTAACAGGAGTTTACCCTACAACCCATAACAGATCAAATTTGTACTGAAGGTACGGTAAATGGTTTTGTGTTTGAAAATGATATTCAATTAACAGATATATACAATTAAGAGATATCCATTAAGTGGGCTCCACTGTATGGAGTCATGTTTAACTAATTGTTTATACATTTTCTTACCACTTTCCAACCCAGATATTGGATACTGGGTCCTATTTCACCAGTGAAAAAGAACTTATTTACCACAATAAACAAGCACTGCTCCACTTAATCCTTCAGTCTTTCCAGGCTCACAAAATTTGTTCTAGCAATGGTTTATAAGCTTATTTGTTGCTCGATGAGAAAATAACAAATTTCGGCCCAAAATAAATGCTTGTATTGTTTTTTTTAAATTTTTTTATTAATTTATTTATTGGGGTTTTATTGACACTTTAGACAGCCAGCATCACCTTGTGTTGGACAGTTTTACAGGTGGAGGAAGCCGGAATACCCCAAGAGAACAACTGAGCAATGGCAAGCAACTGTCATGCTCCCCAACATACTAACTCAACAGAAGCAGGGTTATCATTGGTTGAAGACAGGTGCACCAATGGCGGGCAGTATGCCTTAGTACACAATGCCACCATGCCCCCACGTGGGCAAAGGAGGTGAAGTGTCTTGCCCAAGGACACAACGCGGTTGCCACAGGTGGGATTCGAACTGAGGACCTCTCGGCTTGCAGCCTGCACCTCTGCTTACTGAGCCACAACACCCCCTTTTTTAAAAATTGTGTTATATGAGGGTGAGATAGTTGAAGTGAAGAGAGAAGCAGTAACCACCTTTTAAAATAGGGCTGAAAACAGGGGGTTATTATAGGTAAAAGGTCCAGGTTTAATGTAATGAATAGTTCACTGATGGTTCTATAGACAGATTATCACATAAAAAGCACCACAATAGTTACACAGTATCAATAAACACACAATATTGCACCACAGCATTTATAAATACGACACACCAAACCATAATAAATTTCAATATGTTTCTCAACTTCTCGTCTTTTTAAAAGTATCCAGTCAAGTGATGTGTTGATTTCACAAGTTTTTTGGGGTATTTATTTATTTGTCTTTAAGGTCACATTCAGCATCTTTGGCTACATCATGATGGCAACATAAGTTTGGCCAATTATTGATGCGTATGCTGCCCACTTTAGAGTACTTCCACAGCATACAAGTACTGCTCCACTTCGGGGGTTTCTCAACTTCTCGTCTTATTAACCCTTTACCTAACGAATCACCCGTATCTGCCCACGTAGTGTGCAAATTGAGCAGTTGAAAAAATTAAATTTTTCAAAATATTTCAACAAAACCATATCATGTGACCCCTCATTGGAACGAGCTCATTGAGCTCGTTCCAATGAGGGGTCACATGATATGGTTTTGTTGAAATTTTTTGAAAAATTTGAAAAAAATTATATTCAAAATAATAAATTTTCATATCGTCTGCCTTGGGGAAAGGGTTAACTGGAAGAGTGCTGGAAGCCCATATTTGGGCTTTATTCTGAGGTGACGGTACACCAACATGAAGGCTTCATACTCAGTGGATGTGCTTCATAATATGTTTGAAATGATATTACTTAGTATGTAAGGACTTGTCTTGTTACAATTTATGGGGGAGTGCCTGTAGACGCTCTCCCATAAGTTGTAACAATACAGGCACTCTCCCATAAGTTGTAACAAGGCAAAGATATGTGAACAAATTTTGATAGACAAAAATAATTTAGCACTCCACAAGTTAAAAATCGCGACATCAACGACGTAGCTGCGACGGGTGGTGCAATCTCACAAAATTCTAAGTCCATCAAGGGCCATAACTCCCAGAAAAATATTTGGAACAACACATGCACTGAACAGTGGCTAGACATCAATAAGATACACTTACATGCCAAATATAAAGTCATTCCACCAAGTATTCCAAAAGTTATTGAGTTTTGAAACTCGTTGGTCACAGACAGACCGACAGACCGACAGACCGACCGACAGACAGATAGACCAACAGACAGACAGGCCGACATTGCCACTTATAGAGCTGCTAGTCGCAGCTAAAAATAACCAGCCTTCACAAGTTTCTTTGTGTATTTATTTTACCACAGTATACAAGTACTGCTCCACTTCAGGGGGTTCTTTCTGTTTGATATTGTTTATAGTGCAACTTGTAACATACAACCATACAAGCAGCAAAAGATGAGAGCAGCACATTGCTCCTCAATAGACATTTTCCCTGGAACACCAAGAAATTAATTCTGACAAGTTCAATAGCATAATTAACAGGTCGAGAGATGAAAAACTTCCATTTTCAGAAAAATTCACATTGATTTGTACTGTTATAACAAATTCGCCTCAATAAGGCCATCCAAAGTAGATGTTCTGTTTCTCAGGCCAAGTTTTGTGAAATTGCATGCGGGTGGGCGGTTTCTTATTTTATATTTTATTTTTGTAATTATTTCTTTGCCATCAGAAGTTCATATTCTTGGTTTATTTTATGTTTTAGGCCTCATAATCTACAGAATAGCAAGGGTGGTGGTGTATTTCGTCCCTTGGGTGCAACAAGGCTTTGCAATGCTAAAGCATTGCAAAGCCTTGTTGCACTCAAGGGACAAATTTATCAGTTTTATTAACTTGTGTAAAATATCAGACATGAACCATTTAATTTTTATTTTTTCAAGTTTGCATTGGTCATAAAAAGAGAGCATGCGGCATACAAACATATTATTTTGTTTTTAATCCTTTACCTGACACTAAAGGCAGATGACTCTTGCAAAGAAAATTCTTGAATTACTAATTTGTTTCATTTTTTTGTGTCAAAAGCATAGCTTATGACCCCTCCCTGGAACTAACTCAACGATCTTGTTCCAGTGAGGGGTCATAAGCTATGAAAAGAGCAGAAAACCACTTCAGAGGCTTTACTCTGTATTCACTACCATGTTTGCTCAGCAGATGAAACACAAAAAAGTGTAAAAAAAAATTGTTTATAACAATTTATTGGAGAGTGCCAAGGAGCACTCTCCAATAAATTGTAACAAAAACAATTATTTATGAACAAAATCTTTCGAAACTAGGGCTCTTTTTTGCTTGTAGCATGGTACTCTTGAAAAAAATACTCGCATTACAAATCACTTTTGAAAAATAATTTTGCACTCTACCAGTTGATGGTGATTTTTGTAAATAGCACTGGCTGGTTTTGGTCATTATGTTGGGTAAAAGATGAAGAGAACATGATGCAGATCCACCAGAAATTAAAGCCTCTTTAACCCTTGAACCCCAGAGGCTGCTTTTCCGGCCCAGTAACATGATACTTCATAATTTCATTAAGTAGGTTGACTTTTGAGTGAAGATGTGGTGTAGACCAATCAATATTTTCAACGTGCAGCCCCAAGGCTGCACGTTGAAAATATTAATTGGTCTACTCCCAAATAAAGAATATGGACTCTTCCTGTTGCTGCCATTGAACTGATATGGGAGATACCACTAGTGTTCAAAGGGTTAACACTCTGGTCACAGATGTCAAAATATTAAAATTTCATCTTCATTTTTTCCCATAATCCAACTAGAAATTTAAATAATCCAATTCTACTTGACACAACTCCAGATTGAATTGGCTAAACTCTTCATCACATTTGACAACAGTATGTGCAGGGGGTTAATTGTGGTACTAGCATTTCTCAATCATGTCCAAATATCGGCTTTTAGCCCCCAAGTAATAAAATGTCCCATCTCTCAACCCATTAACCCTTTACCAAACAAGAAAGACAGACGACACTTGGAAACAAAATTTTTGAATAACTATTTTTTTTTATTTTTTGTATCAAAATACATAGCTTATAACCCCTCAATGGAATGAACTCAATGAGCTCATTCCAATGATGGGTCATAAGCTGGGTTTTTGAGACAAATAATGAAGATTGAATAGTGATTATTGTGAATAAAGCTGGCAGGTTGGGCCGTAACATTGAGTTAAGGGTAAACATTTCACATTGACATTTGATCCAATGTTACCAGGATCATGTGACCTGTAGAGGCTTCATTGTTCAGAGAAGTATTGGTCTTAATTATGGACACAAACCGATGTTCAGGCAGCTTATCTTGGGTCAGTATGACACAGCATCATTTCATTGGGTAATAGAAGGCAGCTTGACCACATGTCCCCTGCAAAATGGTGGCTTCTTTGGAATTTTTTTGTTTTTAAGAAATCAGTTGTCATCCAGAAAGCACATACTGTACTCAAGTCCATAAAGGGCCATAACTCTGACAAAATCAATTCAACTCAGCCCAAATTAAAACTTTTCCTGTATTTTCAACTGATAGAATGAAATACAGTGGAGCCCATTTATTTGGATATCTCTTAATTGTATATCCCTGTTAATTGAATACAATTTCCCAACACAAAACCATTTGCCATACCTCAAAAACAAATTTGACCTGTTAATTGAATATAGGTTATAGAGTAAACTCCTGTTAATTGAATAAAAATCTTCTAACCTGTAGAGAAATTAGCCTGACTCTCCCCAGTTTTCCTTTGTTTATAGACCTATTTGGCCTTAGTACATCCAATACAGGCATTTAATCTATTATATCTTGTTTGACAGAGCTCATTGAGCTCTGTCAAACAAGATATGATAGAATAAATGCTAAGTTTATCTCTAGAATACAGGAAAGTGACACAATCCCTGTTAGTTGAATACTCCTGTTAATTGAATAATTTTCACTAGCAAAGTGGCTATTCAATTAACAGGGTTCCACTGTACTAAATTTAAAGCCAATAGAAGAATCATAACTCAAGTTATCATCCGGAAATCATGTCCAGAAGGATGCATAAATGCACAACCAACACCAGCTATTGCTATGGGGGAGACAATGTATAAACATCCCTGAAAAATACATCACTTCACTGAAACAGATAGGTTGAGAAACAAGCTCCCAATTTATTTGGCCCTGGTACATGGGTTTTTGATTGTCCACAATCACTAAAAACAAATTATGTACAAAAAATGGTACAAACAGCAAATCCACGAACACTCGGTAGACAAGTTTGCTTTGATTTGGTTGATGCAGGAGTTACAATCTTGATAAAAAAACTTTGGTAATAAATTAAATAAATATAATACACAAACTATATACAAATATTACATTTATGTCATCATTAACATTCACTAAATATTTCATCTTTATTGGGTGTACTCTTAAGTACTTGTTTTCTACAAAAATATGTTAGTAACTTAGGCCCCACAAAGTAGCTCTTCTTTTTCTCAAGCCATTTTTTGTAAAATTGCATGCGGACGGGCAGTTTTTTATTTTATCTTTTATTTTTGTAATTATTTCTTTGCAACCAAAAGTTCATGTTCTTCGTTTGTTTTATGTTTTAGGCCTCATAATCTACAAAAAAAGCATGGGTAGTGGTGTATTTCATTCCTTGAGTGCAAGAAGGCTTTGCAATGCTAAGGCATTGCAAATCCTTGTTGTACTCAAGAGACATTTTTTTCAGTTTTATTTTGTACTCAAGGGACATTTTTTTCAGTTTTATTAACTTGGATAAAATATCAGACACAAACCATTTAATTTTTATATTTTTAAAAATTTGCATTGGTTATAAAAAGAGAGCAGCCAAAATGACTATGCTAGAGGGTCTGAGAAACAGATTTTTAACTTTCATAGGCCTTAACCATCTCAGTATTTTAACCCTTTACCCAACATGACTAGCAGACGACACTTGTAAACAAAATTATTTATTTATTTATTGGAGTTTATGGTAACTTTCAGCATCTATGGCTATATTAAGACATCAGTATAGGTATGAAGTGAAGTTTAGCCAATCATTTATACCAATGCTGCTTACTTTCATCCCAGGCAATGGTTGCCAGGTTCTATTTTATCAGTAAAGTAGAATTTGTTAACTGCAGTAAACAAGCACTGCTCTGCTTCCTGGGAGTTCCCACAGGGGGAAAAAATAGTTTGAAAAACTAAAAAATTTGTTTCAAAAATAGAACTCACAAGTTCCATCAATATTTCTTTTCTGCAAAAATTTGTTCAGTAGTTTAACTGTCTCAGCACTTTAACCTTACTTTTTGCCTCAAAAACACAGTATATGATCGCTCATTGGAACAAGCTTGATGAGCTTGTACCAAAGAGGGTTCATAAGCCATGCTTTTGGGGTAAAAATTGAAAAAATAATCAAATTTGAACAGCAATTTTTGGCCTTAGCACACAGTTCAGATTGACCACAATCACCAAAAACAAAATATGTACACAAAATAGGACAAACTGCAAATTCACAACCACACAAATTACAGTGCAAAAATTAAAAAAAATAATAAAATTTAAATGGTGATTATTGTGTAAGGTCACTTGTCATGAATTGATTGTATTTTTTAACAGAGCAGAGATATGGGCTCCTAGCACTGTACAAGTTAAAATGCAGATATTACTATAGTATTAAATAAAGATAGTATAAGTACAGTACACCATTTGTGAAGTCTTTTTACTCCAGCTTCCTCCACCCGTAAAACTGTCCCGGTCACGATCAGCCATTGTGCATAAATATGTGACCTCAAACACCAATAAATAAATAAATAAATTGTGAAGTCTTTTGGGGGCAGCTTTTTACCAAAGCTTAACCACTTTAACCCTCACCTACACAAATCAACCAAATCCTTTAACCCTTTTATCCAACGCAGACGATATCAAAATTTATTAATTTAAATATAATTTTTAAATTTTGTTTTAAAAATTTCAACAAAACCATATCATGTGTGACACCTCATTGGAACAAGCTCGATGAGCTCGTTACAAAGAGGGGTCACATGATATGGTTTTGTTGAAATTTTTCGAAAATAATATTTTTTCAGCTACTGAATCTGCATATTGCGCGGGCGATTCGTTGGGTAAAAGGTTAACAGCTTTCCATGAAAATTGCCAAACAAATTTCCTTTTTCTTTCTGTCAATTAAGCTGAAGCTTATGACACCTCATTGAAACAAGCTTGAGAGTCTCAGTTTAATGAGAGGTCATACATAAGCTATAGTTTGGAAGACAAATTTTAAATTTCTAGGAAAAATGTTGTTTCATCTGTCAGCAGTTGTCTACAGATCTATGAATTAACTTTTAATGCTGAGACAGTAGAAATTTCATTATTGTGTGATTCTTTAACCCTTTACCCAATGAATTGGCCACATCCGCCTGCGTATAATGTAAATTATGCAATTGAAAAAATATTATTTTTCAAAAAATTTCAACAAAATCATATCATGTGACCCCTCGTTTGAACGAGCTCGTTGAGCTCGTTCCAAGGAGGGGTCACATGATATGGTTTTGTTGAAATTTTTTGAAAAATTGGAAAAAATGATATTTAAAATAATAAATTTTGATATCGTCTGCCTTGGGTAAAGGGTTAATTAACCCCTAGCATTTTGGTAGTACAACAGAATTTTCTCCAATCACTCTGTTCTTCTATTGTTTAACCCTTAAGGACCTGGAGATTTTTATACAGTTTTTCTACACAATGACAGTCTACATTCTGTGGCTTAGAAATTGTTTTAGGCAAATGTTTGCTGCCTATCTAAACTTGCCTTAAAACAAATGCCAAGGTACTTAGAATGTAAGTGCATACTGGGGCACCTGTTCTGTACTAGTAAAAAGTGATCCACGTCGGAATTAGGCTCTTAGGGGTTAACTATGAATTTAACCAATTATATCTTGCTTGACATAGCTCATTGAGCTCTATCAAACAAGATATATTTGGTTGAATATCAAACTGCATTATGGGAAATATTTGCTCTTGAAAACTTGCAATTTTGACATCAGAGTGTAGAGGGTTAACAAGAATAGGCTCATGACTAGAAGGCAACACTTACAAAAACAATTTTTGAAAAACTAAAAAACATTTCTTGAAAAACTGAAGAAAAAAAATGTTGGAAGCAAAAATTAAAGAAAAAAATAAAAATTGAAGTGTGATTTTTGTGAATGGGACTGTCTGGATACATTTGTCACATCACATAAAGGGTTAAAACACTTTTTTAATGGTGTGATTTCTTCTTCCTAAATTTTTTTGGGAAAGAATTTTATTTACTGCAAATATAAGAGTTTTTTTTCCTTTTTTTTCTGTCAATTCTGTACACTGCATAAAAATCTTCTGAGCTGTTTGGTGGAACCTACAAAAAAAATCAAAACACAATGAAACTATAAATAAAATAAATGTAAAAATTAAGTTTGTTGATCTCTTCTTAACCCTCTGCAAAATAATGTCAAAATATTAAAATTTCAAGAAGCAAATTTTCTGATTATGCAACAAGAAATTTAATCAATACAATCTTGTTTGACAGAGCTCATTGAGCTCTGTCAAACAATATTGAATTGGTTCCATTGCTATTGGCATTGTGTGAAAAATTTCCTGTTTGAGGGTTAACTGTTGTGAATTTTGAAACACTGATTGCACATCCCACTAGAAACTACATTTGAGAACTTGACATCATGATATCAAAATGACATCTGAGCCAATGAATGCCAGTGATGTTGACCCACTGTGATTTTGACCCACTGTGATTTCGACCCAAAGTGATTTCGTCCCACTTCGGTGAATTCAACCCAATTCAGTGAATTTGACCCACAGTGATTTCGATCCAATTTGGTGAATTGAACCGAACTCGGTGAAAAAATATTCTCTGTCAGTAAATATGAATAATACAAAATAATGCCAAGCCAACTGAAAGTGGGTTAAAATTACTTTGGCGAAGATGACCCAAGAAAAAGGGGGTCGAATTCACCAAAGTGGGTCAAAATTACTTTTGGTCAAACTCACCAGAGTGCCTTGACAGAACCACCGAACAGTTGTCAGACTCCCTAATGTACTAATTCTGCACTGTTAGTATTGGTTGAAGACAAGTGTATCATGGACATGCAGTACACCTATTTATACAATGTCAATGTGCCTTGCACAAGGACACAATGCAGTTACCACTGGTGGGGACCAAACTGTGGACATTTCAGTTTGAAGTCCAATGCTGTAACAACTGAGTGACTGCACTCCCTTCAGGGAGGATTTCTCAGGTCTACAGGTTGAAGGACCTGTGCTGGATAGTGGCATAGGCAGGATGGAGGGGGTGGGGGTTGGGGGTTGGGGTGGGTTCAGGGAGCTGAGGGTGACACATGCCCCCCAATTTTAGGGGGGTTCAGGGGGCCGAGGGTGACACATGCCCCCCCCCCCCAATTTTAGTCACCCCTATCCCACCCCACCCCACCCCACCTTCCAATTATTGATGCCTTTCACAACTTATAAATTATGGACACAAATGGACTCACAGTCAAGGAAATTGCGTTTTTTTTGTCTTGAATTTCAAACTTTTTCCTGGGGAGACCCCCACCCCTATTCTGTATGCCCCCAGTAGATCAGTGATCTGAACGTAGTAGCTACCCCTTTGTAAGGGGGTAGCTATTACGTTCAAATCGCTGAACAATGCCCCCCTAGATATTACTGTAGCCCCCCCCCCCTCCTCCCCCCCCCCCCCCCCCCCCCCAACTTTGATATTGTGGCTTCGCTCCTGGTGCTGGAATACATTATTTATCAAAATCTGAATAAAGATTCATAGCATTTGCCTAGTTACCTTATTTCTTCTGTCCTGTTAATTCTACAGCTTCTCCCATTGCTTTTGTTACTACATCTTCAACAACTTTTTGCAATTCTTCCTCAACTTCAGCAGGAAGTGAAATGTTAGGATCATCTTCTACCATTTGATCATCATCAAATGATGGATCGACATCAGGTTCCTGTTCAGTATCAAGTCTATCTTCCATGTCAGCCAGACTATCCAAACAAGAGCTATCCGGTTGTGAGTAAACATCAGCAACTAAAGAGTCAAGGTCATCAAGGTTTGCAACATCTCTTGCCTCCTCAGATTTCAATTTCTTTATCTGTGGAACCATTTCAACATCAGCATCATCTTTGGGAATTTCAGAGATATCCATAGGTACAACTTGATCTTCATCTGTCTTTGATTTTTTGGGCGTCGAAGCCTTTGGAATCACAGGTTTGCGTGATTCTTTCACAACAGGAGGTGATACAAGCTTGAGAGATGGGAGAGACACATCACTGTAGTCACGGTTATAGTTTTCTGAGAAACGTTGTTGGTCATAGAGATCTGCAAACCTTCGAAGTCTAAAAGTTGAGAAAACAGCTTCTTGTCGAATCTTGGTCATATTCTCAGTTAACTGAAGCCATTTATGTTCAACCAAGTCTTCCAACTTAGCTCTATTTCTGAAAAAAAAATAGGAATTTCAAAAATTATCATAACACTTATAAAACATGTTTTCTAGGGAAGAGCCACTGGGTAATTAATTGCAGTTCCAAATGAAACAAAATACTGTGTTTTGATTGGCTGCGAGGTACAGTATAACTTGCAATCCACAGTAGCTTTTTTTAACATCATGGTTAACCACGGTGTAAAAAAAAAAAAAATACACAATAGCATGCTATATGCTAAACAAAGTATCCATTTTTAATTATTAATTCATACCTTCCACTCGGTTATGTTAGAACAAAAAAAAATCAGGAAATTTAATATATATGTGTAATAAAATATTACAGATATGGATGTCATTGGAACTGGCTCATTGAGCCAGTTCCAATGACATCCATATTTGTCTGGTTGTATTCACAAACTTACAAAGTACAAATTTTCAGTAAGTTTTTTCCCACAATTTAGGTTAAAGTATTAAGTACACCAAAATTCTTCGAAATAAATCTGTTATACTTGTGTTTTCCAGGGTGTATGGGAGTTTACACTGGTCTGGGAACTCATACACCCTTCAGCTTCGCCTCAGAGTGTGTGGGTCCAAACCTTATCATTTTTGAGTGTAAATTCCCATACACCCTGGAAAACACAAGGATAACTAATAGCATTTTATATTTTCCAAACCGAATGATTTACCATACTTGAATACAAATATGTTCTGTTAATGTAGATGTTGGTTACAGAAGGAATCCTAATATTCCACTACAATAATTCCAGTCTGCAAGAATTTGGTGAGGGGAATATCAAAATACACTACTCACATTTTGCTAAGGATCAGTCCTATCCGTATGAACTGGTAGAGTGCTGGAAGCACATATTTGGGATTTATCCTGAAGTGTCAGTACAACAACTTAAAAGCTTCATATCCAGTGGATGTCAACGAACTACACAAAGACAACCCAACACCCTTCCTGATCATCTAGACTAAGACATCTGCTGAGTACTTGATCCTTTTCCTCCTTCCACACACCTTGACACACAGCTTCCTGATCTCAACAGTCACAGAGGGTCAAAAGGGGCTTGCCCCCACAGCGTCCCTGTGCGCAAAACCATTTCATCCATGTCCTAAATAACATCTTGGAGGTGAAATTATTTAGTTTGTTAGGATTTGTCTTGTTACAATTAAAGGGAGAGTGCCTATTGGCCTATTGGCACTCTCCCGTAAATTGTAACAAGGCAAAGATATGTGAACAAATTTTGATGACCAAAAATAATTCAGCAGTCTATCTGTTAATATTTGATATATAAAAGATCTAATGCGTATAGTTTTAAATTTGTTTATTTTTTCATGAGAGTTTAATGGCACTATCAATAGCTTCGATCATATTATGTCAGACAATTTTACAGGTGGAGGAAGTCAGAGAACCCTGTGAAAACCCACTGAGCAATGATGAGTAATTTTTGGGCTCTCTAATTTACCATTCTGACACAAGCAGTTAGCTCTGGTTGAAGGTAAGTGTTATGATGACATGTTGTACATGTATGGTCGACGCACTGTATGCCCATGGGTTCACTTGCCTTCAACCAATGCTAACATTGCTTGTGCTGGGATGATACATTAGAGAGTGTGACAGTCACTCAGTTGCTGAGTGATCCCTTATGGGTACTCTGGCTTCCTCTACCCATAAATTTGTGCAACTTGATTATTTATTTATTGGTGTTTAAGGTCATATACTTAAGCACAATGGCTAATCATGACCATGACAGTTTTATGGGTGGAGGAAGCCAGAGTACCCGGAGAGAACCATCGAGCAATGGCAAGCAACTGTCAGCTCCCTAACATACTAACTCCACAAAAGCAGGGTTAGCATTGGCTGAAGACAAGTGCATCATCGATGTGCAGTATGCTTTAGTACACAACGCCACCGTGCCTCCTTGTGGGCAGTGGGGGGTAAAGAGTCTTGTCCAAAGACACAACACGGTTGCCACAGGTGGGATTCGAACCGAGGACCTCTCGGCTTGTAGCCTGAACCTCTACCTACTGAGCCACTACGTCCCCTCCTCTACCCATAAATTTGTACAACTTGATATGACCCAGACTGTTACAAGTGTCATTTCTCCTCAATAAATAAACAAATAATGTACACATTTTCCTTTCATGTACAAATAATATATCGATGAATGGGGGTGTGGGGGGTGTGAACCTTAGCAAAATTTGAGTAGTATATTATATACACTGAAGGAAAGGGGGTGGGGGTAGGTGTGATCCTTAGCAAAATTTGAGTAGTATATTGTATACACTGAAGGAAAGGGGGGGGGGGGGGGGGGGGTGATCCTCAGCAAAATTTGAGTACTATATTATATACACTGAAAGAAAAGGTGGGGGGGGGGTGACCCTTAGCAAAATATGAGTAGTATATTATATACACTGAAGGAAAGGGGGAGGGGGTGATCCTTAGCAAAATTTGAATATATACACTGAAGAAAAAGGGGTGAGGGTGATCCTTAGCAAAATTTGAGTGTATATTATATACACTGAAGAAAAAGGAGGGGGGGGGGGGGGGGTGATCCTCAGCAAAATTTTAGTAGTATATCATGCACTGAAGAAAAACAATGGGTATGGTTAGTGTTAATCCTTTACCAAATTAGACCCAGACATTATCAAAATTTATTATTTTAAATAGTATTTTTTTCAAATATTTGACAAAATGTCAACAAAACCATATCATTTAACCATTAAGAGCCTATTTTCAACCTTTACAGCCCCAGATCAGAAGCTCTTACTATGCCATCATGAGGAGTTCCTACAAATAGACAAATTAATAAGGCAGTGGGGAGCGTGGTGGCTCTGTGGTAGACTGTTGGACTTCTATGCTAAAGGTCTCGAGTTCCATCCCAGTCTGGGACGACCCACGTTGTGTCCTTGGGAAGGCACTTTATCCTGGTTGCCTACATGGGGGCACAATGACGCTGTGTACTAAGGCATACTGCACGTCAATGGTGCACATGTCTTCAACTGCTGTAACCCTGCTTGAGCGGAGCTTGAACAGAGTTAGAATGTTGAGGAGCTGACAGTTGCTCGCCGATGCTCGGTGGTTCTCTCTAGGTACTCCGGCTTCCTCCACCCATAAAACTGTCACGGTCACGATTAGCCATTGTGCATAAGTATGTGACCTTAAACACCAATAAATAAATAACTAAACAGACAAATTAATAAGGCAGTGGGGAGCGTGGTGGCTCAGGGGTAGACTGTTGGACTTCTATGCTAGAGGTCTCGAGTTCGATCCCAGTCTGGGACGATCCGCATTGTGTCCTTGGGCAAGGCACTTTATCCTGGTTTCCTACATGGGGGCACGATGACGCTGTATACTAAGGCGTACTGCACATCGATGGTGCACATGTCTTCAACCGCTGTAACCCCGCTTGAGCACAGCTTGAACAGAGTTAGAATGGTGAGGAGCTGACAGTTGCTCGTCGATGCTCGGTGGTTCTCTCCGGGTACTCTGGCTTCCTCCACCCATAAAACTGTCACGGTCATGATTAGCCATTGTGCATAAATATGTGACCTTAAACACCAATAAATAAATAAATAAACAGACAAATTAATAAGGCAGTGTGGAGCGTGGTGGCTCAGTGGTAGACTGTTGGACTTCTATGCTAGAGGTCTCGAGTTCGATCCCAGTCTGGGACGATCCGCGTTGTGTCCTTGGGCAAGGCACTTTATCATGGTTTCCTACATGGGGGCACGATGACGCTGTATACTAAGGTGTACTGCACATCGATGGTGCACATGTCTTCAACCACTGTAACCCTGCTTGAGCGGAGCTTGAACAGAGTTAGAATGTTGAGGAGCTGACAGTCGCTCGTCGATGCTCGGTGGTTCTCTCCAGGTACTCTGGCTTCCTCCACCCATAAAACTGTCACAGTCATGACTAGCCATTGTGCATAAATATGTGACCTTAAACACCAATAAATAAATAAATAAACAGACAAATTAATAAGGCAGTGTGGAGCGTGGTGGCTCAGTGGTAGACTGTTGGACTTCTATGCTAGAGGTCTCGAGTTCGATCCCAGTCGGGGACGATCTGCGTTGTGTCCTTGGGCAAGGCACTTTATCCTGGTTTCCTACATGGGGGCACGATGACGCTGTATACTAAGGTGTACTGCACATCGATGGTGCACATGTCTTCAACTGCTGTAACCCTGCTTGAGCGGAGCTTGAACAGAGTTAGAATGGTGAGGAGCTGACAGTTGCTCGTCGATGCACGGTGGTTCTCTCCGGGTACTCTGGCTTCCTCCACCCATAAAACTGTCACGGTCATGATTAGCCATTGTGCATAAATATGTGACCTTAAAATAAATAAATAAATAAATAAATAAGGCAGTGGTTTCTCATCAAGTCTTGGCTGCCTTACTGGCAGCCAAGACTTGACTAGAAATCACTGCTAAGCCAACAGACATGTACAGGCTGTGATCAGTTGTATCGTCAAGTCCCTTAAGGGCTAACCTCTCATTGGAATGTGCTCATGGAACTCATTCTATTGAAGGACCACATGATATGGTTCCTGTTGAAATTGTTTGAAATATTTTTAAAAATACTAAATTTTGATAATATCTGAGTTGGGAGAAGTGTTATAATAAAACTATGAGGTATGACTAAATTTATGAAATGATCAGTGGCAGTGTGTGTTAATTTAAATATTTGGTAAGTGTCGGAGTGATAATGCATAATATTAACACCTGTTGCTATTCATTAACAAATTTTGTCAAGTACAGGTGGAGTCAAAGAGTGTAATTACAGAAATTATCAGTTGATATTGTGGAACCCTGTTAATTTAAAAGCCAGCCTGGCAGGGAAAATTATTCACAGTCAAAGACTATACTTGCCAATGAAGGCCTCAGAGACAGAATCAGAAACATAAACAAAAACAAGTGGCAGATTATACTTGGCTGAAGACCCTACCCCACCACCCTCAGGGAAAGGTAGTACCTTTGTCGAAAGGACCCCCCTCTCACACTGGTCCTCACTTGAGGGAGGATAACACCTCATCTAGAACACCAAGAAAAATTCCAAGCCTCCTACCTCAGCCTTTCCTTCTGTGCTGTCTCCTGCCATGGTCAGGATCTACGGAAAAACTTCAAAGAAGGGTCGAAAAGGGCTTGCCCCAAACCATCAATATGCACCTTTGGCTTGCAAAACCATTCATTCATAAATTATTCAGTTAACAGGAGTATTCAATTAACAAGGATTTGGTAACTTTTCTGTATTCTACAGATAAATTGAGCATTTGTTCTAACTTGTTCGACAATGGAGCTCTGTCAAACAAGATGTAAAGGATTAAATGTCAGTTTTGGATGTACTGAGTCCCAATAGGTCTATAAACAAGGGGAATTTGACAATAGTCAGGGTATTTCTCAATGTATTACAAGGTTTTTTTTATTCAATTAACAGGAGTTTATTCTATAACTTATGTGCAATTAACAGGTCAAATTTGTACTGAAGGTATGGTAAAAGGTAAAATACTCAATTAACCCTTTACCTAACCTGAAAAGCAGACGACACTTGCAAAAATAATTCTTGAATAACTAATTTTTTTTATTTTTTGTCTCAAAAACATAGGTTATGACCCCTCGTTGGAACGAGCTCGATGAGCTCGTTCCAACGAGGGGTCATAACCTATGTTTTTGAGACAAAAAATGAAAATTAATTGGCATTTTTTGAGAATACCGCTGGCCGGTTTTGGCCGTTATGTTAGGTAAAGGGTTAACAGGGTCACTCAATTGACATATCCAATTAAATATGCTCAACTGTATAAAAAAATTAATTCTTAATTTATCATTTAACAGAAGTTATTACAAAACTTCTTGTAATGTTGTAGATGTATGATTCATCAATTACCATTTGATAAGTGTGTGATTACAAACACATGCAACCAATGAACATATTTCTGAAATATATAATCTTGCCTCAGACCAAATAACAGGAAGACTTTCATCAAAGAATCACAATAAAAACACTGACAAGTTTTTTAACTTTAAATGTACATTCAATTTAATAAAAAACATATCATCTTTGTTAAGTGTGTTATGGTAGATTAGCCCATCAGACAAAATATACTGCATCTTGAAGTATTATTTATCATTTATGCTCTGGCATTTAGTATCAGATTTATTCTTCCAAACATTACTCAAAATTTGCACCATAAATGAATAAAATGCTAAAACTATAAGAGACAGAAAGATCAATAGACAGAGAAAAAAAACAAAAAACAAAAAAGAAAACCATAAAACAGGATGAACAAAAGAAAACTTGGTATTCCAGTATGCCATGGGATAAGCAAGTGAGAGTTTGTGACTGGAAAACGTTTCTCATGTGCATTTATTCATACCCCTCCCCCAAAAGGAGTAGATGATAATAAATGTCAGGTGTTGCATTATAAAAGCTTGACATTTATTAACCCTTTACCTAACATGAAAAGCAGACGACACTTGCAAAAAAAATTATTGAATAACTAATTTTTTTCATTTTTTGTCTCAAAAACATAGGTTATGACCCCTCGTTGGAACGAGCTCGACGAGCTCGTTCCAACGAGGGGTCATAACCTATGTTTTTGAGACAAAAAATGAAAATATTTTGAAAATTAATTGGCGATTTTTGAGAATAGCGCTGGCCGGTTTTGGCCGTTACGTTGGGTAAAGGGTTAAATAACATTGGACCCCCACACTGAGGTGGAACATGATGAAGAACTAAGTAAGCTCACCCACGAACTGGAACAACAGATCGTGGGCACAGACGAGTCAACAGACAGCTCTCCCACGCCCACCAAGCCAACCTCTATCACACCCCTGGAAAAAATCATGCGTAGGTTAAAATACAGTTCCAAGAAACCAAAGACTCCCTTGATAACAAAGACCTAGTAAAAGAGAGTGACAAACTGCTTTCCCAACTCGCCAAATGCACTCAACTTCAAAACATGGCACCACGGTTCTCACCTTCAAAAGTTAAGGAATCCCCACCCCCACCTCCACCTCCACCGCCAAAGAAAAAATGGAAGAAACAAAAGAGGTAGTAATCAAGACCAGCCGAGTAGCCACCAGTCCACTACGGGCAGTACACATTCGAGCAACAGAAGACCAACACTCATCCACTTATGGGATGCACGTCGCATCCCCAAGTGCAGATTCTTTCTTCGAAATAACATTCTGAGCAGAAGACCAAGGACCTAGAGATCTGAGGTCCTCTGCTACAGATTCCAAGTTTCTCATGTAAAATGTCATGAATGTTGAAAGCTGTGTCCATTAAACAGCCTTCATTTTATCTGATATGGCAATAGAATCTGCATATGCCCAGAAGGAAGACAAAGCTCTAACCCCATGAGCTGAAATCCTGTTCACCCTACTATTCACACCAGATAAACTATTGTATGCAATACAGAAAGTAGATTGAAGCCATATTGATATAAAATGTACTAAAAAATCTTCCCTGTTTGGAAGGAAAAAAAGGAAAAGTCTCTTTCTTCCTTTCCGAATGAAAGTGGACTGTTTAACATAAACTTGGTGCTCTTACTGTACAAAGTAAAGGTCCAGAGTTATTTACAGGTGGTAAGGAATTTATGATAATAGGAGTAGGTAGTTTATCTGGTGCCTGATTTTTGGCAATGTAATTACCCATACTAGAATAATGAGAATTCTCAATAAAGAGAGAGCGAAACTCGCTAACTCTCCCCAGCCATAGAAAAGGCAAGCAAGAATACCTAGCTGAATATCAAATTCTTAAACTCAACTATATCTAAAGGTTAAACCCTTTACCTAACATGAAAAGCAGATGACACTTGCAAAATAATTCTTGAATAACTAATTTATTTCATTTTTTGTCTCAGAAACAAAGGTTATGACCCCTCATTGGAATGAGCTCGGTGAGCTCGTTCCAAAGAGGGGTCATAACCTTTGTTTTTGAGACAAAAAATGAAAATTAATTGGTGATTTTTTTAGAATAGCGCTGGCCGGTTTTGGCTGTTACATTGGGTAAAGGGTTAAAAGGAGAGCCTTAAAACTTTGAAAGAACCCAAGTAAGATTCTATTTAGGAATTAGCCTTAAAGACCTAGGTTCATTCATAATTTTCTTTAATAATTTTGACAAGGATTTATCACAACCTACATTAATATGTCCTTCATGAGCATAAATAACTGACTGACAGCATTTAGTGGTATCCTTTTTTGGTGACAGGTTGACACTTCTTAACATGAAAATGAATTATGAGAAAGTCTGTGATGTTTGGAATAGTAGGATGCAAATAGCTGACTGAGTTGTCATGACACCAGGCAAAGAAAACTCAACTTCATTTTCAAATTTGTTTGGCACCAAAAATACAGCATTTGGTACTAAAAATACACTTTTGGTAGGTCTCAAAGGCTTTGTCATTTATTATTTTATTACATGCCTGTTCTATGATATGCCCATCTATAGTAACACTAAACCATGCAGAAAATGAAAATCTCTTCCGCACATATGTGTGGAATGGAAATTGTTGATGGACTATTTTTATAAACAAGCAAAATTTCACTGAAACTTTCCGCAAATTGTGCACCGCAATTACATTTTGAATCACTAGCAATAGCTAAAAATCATCTCCTGAGTTCCAATGTGTTCTATGTGCCAGTAGGCCAGTAGGCACATAGAACACATTGGAACTCAGAGGACAATATATTAACATAGGTTCCCCTTGCAAATTTGGTTGGTGATGAAGTGTGTTTTATTGTTGGTAGTAACTGTTGTCAAATTAATTGCTGAGTGACCTTCTAATAATGGTTATTATAGATGTGAAGGCATGTAATAAACATAGAACAGCATGCGTACGTGTATGGGTTAATCATTATGGCACTTGTGCCATCGCAGAAGGATAAAACTTGAGGCCTGTGGCCTCTTGTTCTATCCTTCTGTGTTGGCACTCGTGACATATTGATTAACCCATTCACACACGCATGTCATTCTGTGTATTTACTGCATCATTTTTTATAAAATCACTGATGACAAAGATGATGCAGAATTCATGCCTATATTAATCTATTGGTAACAGGTGTAATCTTGACCCTTTGTTATCGGTCAACGGAATTAACAATTTAGCCATTTAATCTGATTCTGAATGTAAAACATTTTCAAAAACATTCTTTTGTAACTTAACCCTTTACCTAACCTGAAAAGCAGATGACACTTGCAAAAATAATTCTTAAATAACTAATTTTTTTCATTTTTTGTCTCAAAAACATAGGTTATGACCCCTCGTTGGAACGAGCTCGATGAGCTCGTTCCAATGAGGGGTCATAACCTATGTTTTTGAGACAAAAAATGAAAAAAATAATGAAAATTAATAGGCGATTTTTGAGAATAGCGCTGGCCGGTTTTGGCCGTTACGTTAGGTAAAGGGTTAATCTTTTTTATGTAGCTTAACCCTTTACTCACTGATGTAAAAATACCAAAATTTCAATAAGCAAATTTTTCCCACAAAGCAACTACGAATTTATTTATTTATTGCTGTTTTGAGGTCACAAACTTACGCACAATGGCTAATCATGCCCTTGACAGTTTTACGGGTGGAGAGGGCCGGAGTACCCAGAGAGAACCACAGAACATTGATGAGTAACTGTCAGCTCCTCAACATACTAACTCTGTTCAAGCTCTGCTCAAGCAGGGTTACAGCAGTTGAAGACATGTGCACCATCGACGTGCAGTACACCTTAGTACATGGCGTCATTGTGCCCCCATTGAGACAAACGGGATCAAATGCCTTGCCCAAGGACACAACGCAGGATCAAACTTGGAACCTCCAGCATAAAAGTCCAACAGTCTACCACTGAGCGACTGTGCCCCCAACTAAGAGTTTAGCCACTTCAATCTTGTTTGACTTGGTGAAATATAGAATGGTGGTTAAAACCCTTATTGACTGGGTGCTATTTTACCAGTAAAGCGGAGCCTGTTTACCACAGTGAACAGACACTGCTCACTTCCCGGGGTTCCCGCAGGGAACATATTTTATTAAATAATAAACTTTGTCACTTAAAATGGAGAAAAAAGTATACTTTCTATCTCAAACACATGGATTTGTTTTGTTTACATCTGCACCTGTGGGCAGTACTGTCAGGTGCACGTGAATGCTTGACTGACAGCTAGACACATTGTCAAATTGACTGAATTTTCCTCGTTGAGCTCGTTCCAATGAGGGGTCATAACCTATGTTTTTGAGACAAAAAATGAAAATAATAGTTATTCAAATAATTTTTTTGCAAGTGTCGTCTGCTTTTCATGTTAGGTAAAGGGTTAATCTTTTTATAATCATGAGGAAAGATAATAAATTATTTGCTACTAGTTTAATTGAAGTGAATACACAGTGAGTAAATAATAATAATTAAATTATTTTATGAATGTTAATAATAGCCTTTCACTTTGTTTATTATAAAAATTAAAATATCGTACTTGGAGTGCAACAAGGCACCATCTGCAATGCTTTAGCATTGCAGATCATGCCTTTATTGGCACTCAAAGGACGATGCATGGCTAATTTGTCCTCATTTACAATCAGATTCCATTTGGCACTAAAATCTTGCATCTGGCACAAAAAAAAATCATTTGCCACCACACAAAAATTCCACTTGGAACCAAAACAATTTCGGGCCAAAGTGAATTCAAGAATAAAACTGTTGAATCCACAGATTCATTTTGGAAATATACACCTGGAACTTAATTAAACACCCTCTGTTTTTTTGCAGTGGTGTTAATAGAAACTGTCATTACTTTCATGCTATCTTTAAAATGGCCAAAAGTGATTGTTTGCAGAAAGAATGGTCTATTAACAAATGAAAGACAACACAATGCAGTATTTTAATGGCACTAATTACACTTATCTGTCACTAATGTTTTTGATGGAAAAATCTTCTCTCAACAAGTATGGTGCTGGAATGGTCTATGTATGATGAAACAATGCCGGTAATCACTGACAAAAAATGTAACTTGTGATCTCCTGAACACAATAGCAGTGTCTGACATCAGTAACAAGTACAGTACGTGGAGAGTGTATTATCACTAAATCACCCACAGAGTGGATATTCCACCCGAGCAATAATTTCAAATTTGTTGCAAAGCATAACCAGCACCAGCAAAGTTTCAGCCAATGGACCTCCGGGTTAAACCCAGAGGTCCATTGGCTGAAACATTGCTTGTGTTTTTTGTCGATATGTACAACATTTGAAAGTTATAGCTTGGGTGATAACTCCACTCTGTGGGTGATTTTGTCACAATCCACTCTCCACGTACTGTATATCCACCACATGCCCAGATGACAGCCTGACTCCTCCTCCTAATGCTACCAGTGAGATGTCTGATATGGTCCAGAGGCAACTGCTGTCACTCCTCATGCAATGCAGCTTTCAAATCGGCCAAATTCTGTACAGGCAGATCCCTAGTTTGCACACTACGTCCAAGAAAGTCTCAGATGTGTTCTAAGGGATTCAAATCAGGGCTCATTGCAGGCCAAGGTAGTGTTATAATAGGGTTGTTCTGAAGCAATGCTCTCACAGCATGGGAACTATGTGGCCTTGCATTGCCGTCCATAAATACAGGGTGAGTAGCCAATGGGTGGTTGTCAAAATAAGGCATGACAACCGGATTGATAATGTCCTAGATGTACCGATGACCACTGAGATTCCCACATACAATCACCATTTCAAGTTTAAAATCATGAGAGAGGCATCCCCAGATCATTACTGATCCTCAACCATAAGGAACAGTAGGTTTGATGGACACATAAGCAGTATTTCTATGCCTCCACACACTCATGCGGCCATCTGTGATGTGAAGCAGGAACCTTTCGTCTGGCCAATGGACTCTCCTCCACATCCTGAGATTCCAATGTTGCCTTGCTATATGCCATTCCAGACATTGTCTTTGATGCTGAGTGGACAGAGTTGGACACTTGATGAACCTTCTGGACCTCATACCCAGTGCTTTGAGATGGTTTCAGACAGATCTGTTGCACAAATGCCTGTTGGGGAGCCAAAGGCATTTCAAAACCCCACTTGAAGCAAAGGGTTCATGCCTAACGAGGCATGCCAGATTCCCCGAACTTCCTGAGGAGAGGTCTTTTGGGTTTGTCCAGGCCTTGGTCGGTCCTTAACATCGTTGGTTTGTTGTTTTTGGACAAATCTGCTGATGACAGAATGACCATAGCCAAGGTGCCTTCCAATAGCTTTGAATGACATGCCTGTTGCATGCATGCCAACGTCAACATTTATTAATAAAAGAAGTGACAAATTTTCTTGTTTTATACCCAGATATTACATGTACATGATAATGTTTTTGTGACATTCGTGGGTAGCATGCTTCATGTGGTCGAGGGGATGTGTTTGGGGTATGATATCAACCAGAAACATAATGTTTCACTAGATGAAATGCACTGCAAGACATAGCAATCATTAAAACATAATAATTAGTAACAGTAACTTCACTGTCATGAAACATTTCCAAGGGGGGGGGGGGGGGGGGCTTAATTAAGTTCCAGATGTATATTTGTTAACATGCAGTTTGAAATATTGTATTTTACAATAAAACCCTTACCTTGGAATACGTTTTAGTATTTTAAACAAAAATTTCAAAGCTTCCTTGCTGACATTTTCATAGAGGTCATGTGCATCATATCTGTTATAAGCCACATTAGCAAGAGTTTCTTGTACATTCTGGCCAGAGAAAGGTGAGTCGCCACTCAATCTGAAAACAAAATTCCAAAACATAATTATCACAAAATAAAGTTTTTGTGGGCTGGTGACATTCATGATCCACACTAAACTTGGTAACATATTGATGTGTCCAATCACGCATATCCAATACCATTTTCCAAAAATATCAACATCAGTTTGGATATACCCTACTTTTTTTAATAGTATATCTCCCAAATTCAGGTGCTGATGATTTCTCACAACTTGTTAAATATTACCCTGCTGAGCATTTTGATAAGATTTTTCATCCAATGTAGTTATGGCCACTGTGAAAATCTTAACCCTTTACCTACAAATCGGTCACATCTGCCCACATAATTTGCAAATTAAGCAGTTGGAAAAAAATTTTTCAGAAAATTTCCACAAAACCATATCATGTGACCACTCATTGGAATGAGTTTGTCAAGCTCATTCCAGTGAAGCTCAACATGATATGGTGGTGTGGAAATTTTTTTTAAATATTTGAATTTATTTATTTATTGGGGTTTAAGGTCACATACTTTTGCACAATGGCTGTTCGTGACCACAACATGGAGGTAACGTCAAGTTAAGTCCATAGTTTATACCCATGTTACCCATTTTTGAGGATTTCCATCCCAAGCATTGGTGACTGGGTCCTATTTTACCAATAAAGCAGAGCTTGTTTACCACAGTAAGCAACCACTGCATCACTTCCTGGAATTAGTATTGGTTGAATGTCAGTGTACTGTCATTGTGCCCTATGTCTTATGCACAGAGCTACCCTGCACCCTCAAGACAACGGTGTTAAAGTTTATTGCACAAGGACTCATCGCAAATGATGTGGGTCAGGATTGAAGCGTCAACTCTTGATCTCAAGTCCAATGCTCCAACCAATGAATCACCATGCCTCCTTGTGTAACGTTAGCTGAGTGAGGCCCAACAAAGTAAATCTTCTATTTCTCAGGCCATTTTTTTGTAAGATTGCATGTGGGCGACCATTTTTTTATTTCATTTTTTATTTTTGTAATTATTTCTTAACCATCGAAAGTTCATGTTTGTTTTATGTTTTAGGCCTCATAATCTACAGAATAGCATGGGTGGTGGTGTATTTCATCCCTTGAGTGCTAAAGCATTGCAAAGTCTTGTTTCACTCAAGGGACTATCAATTTTATTAACTAGGATAAAATATCAGACATAAACCATTTAATTTTTATTTTTTAAGTTTGCATTGATGATAAAAAGAGAGCATGTGGCTGCCAAAAAGACCATGCTGGAGGGCCTGAGAAACAGATTTTTAACTTTTTTAGGCCTCAGCCAATATAGGATGGGGATGGCAAAGGATTTGTAAAGTCTATGGACCAGTAGGGACTAAAGCCATTGTGAACACACTGACTGTATTTCAGTAGCAGGCTTGGTAATTGAAGGAAGAAAAAAACAGCCAGAAAGAATCATTGAGATGTGATTAAACTACCCTATTTTTTCACCAATGAACCAGGTACAAGCAATGCTTCAATCCAAGTCACATGGGTTGGAAGGCACATTCTGCCATCATGGACCAATTACAGCAAGCAATGACAAAATACATGCAATACTGGTCAAGTCCAAACTTGGGACTTCTTGATCATAACATCTGAAGTGCAAACAGGCCTAAATATAAGCAACCTGTCATTTGCAAAATGGGGTGCCCAGAGGGTGAATTTTCTTATGCTATCCCATACAGTGGGCCAATTTATTCTCCAGGTACGTCTTTCTGTTTTGGCTTGAGACCTTATTTCAGACTGAGGTTCACAGAGGGTAAAGTTTGTGATGCTACCCTGCTGTGCAGAGTAGCATCACCAAATTCACCCTCTGAGAACCTCATTTGGCAGGTGACAGTCTGCTTATTTTCCGGCTTGAGTGCAAACCAAGAAGCCACAGCACCTTTGCCAATAACAAATTTGATGCAGAATTTATCGTTGTAAAAGATTTGGTGATAAAAAGGTTATAAATATTACAAAGACAATATATAAATAATACTAATTAATACAACAGCAATTTAATGAACTTACAGAAGGAAGGCAAGTACACCAATTCCCCATACATCAGCTGGGAAGCTTACTCTATCTTGTGTAACTACTTCTGGTGCTGAAAATAAAGCAGGGATAAAATGAGTAAATGAAAATCGAGACTTTCACAGTGCTAAAGCACTAATTATAAAAAAATCATAGTAGTGATGAACCTATTATTGGCATCGGCCATCAGCATCGGCCGATAATGGGGTAATCGGTGAATCATCGGTATCGGCAGAAAAGGGCATCCTTTGCCGATAGGGGTGCGCCGATTGTTACAGGGTCAAAATAAACCGTCGTTTTTTTTATTTTTTTACTCACAGCCATATCGTCGAAAACAGTGTTTACACGTGAAACGTCCGGGGAATGTGCCAACACTACTGATTCCAAAATTCTATGCATTTTAATATTCTATGAATAATTTAAAGCTAAGCCACAATTTCAATTTGTCACACAGTCATGTATGATTCTTTATTACATGGAAATCTCGGCCCAGTTTCTTAAGTTGTAACATCATTGTTTAAAATTTAGCTTTCCTAATTTACTCCATTTTGGAAATCGCACAATTCTTATTAAAACAAATATCAGACTGTTGGTGCCGGTTTCATTTTTCATTTATTCATAAGTACTATATTACGAAAAAAAATCTGGTCGGAGACAAGTGAAGTGAATTATACAAGGCAGCTTCTTTGAAAACAATACATGTGCATTCCATGGAGGATTAGTGTCGTTTCGTACACAGGCATTTCGTAGGGAACGGGACAACCCGCCCCAGGGACAACCCACCCCAAACAAGCTGGGACTACCCGCCCGGGGACAACCCACCCCAAGTTTTTTATGTGCCACAGTTATGAGCTATTTGACTATGATATTGGACTATTTGACTATGATATTGGACAACCCGCCCCAAACAAGCTGGGACTTCCCGCCCGGGGACAACCCACCCCAAGTTTTTTACGTGCCGCAGTTATGAGCTATTTGACTATGATATTGGACTATGATTGGATTAAAAGTAATAACAAATGAACTTTTCAGCTGTTATTACTTATAATACGATCATTATTAATTAGCGGACAATAGTAGAGCTGTAGGTTAACCGAAACCGAACCGAGGTTTTTATTTTTTTTAAAAAACCGAAACCGAAACCGTCGACATTCCGTAATCTAAGGTTTTTCATTTTTTATTAAATACTCTCTTGCTGCAGAAATTCACAATGGCAGTGGCAGTGTCTGGGTACTCTCACTACTCTGGGAAGGCTACATTCTGTGAATTTTCGACATTTCAGTTTAGTTGTGTTTACAGCTTTCCTCAAGTTGCGTGTAGGTGTCAGACCTCGAAAAATGGACAAGCACAATAAAAGTTCTGTATATTTAGGTAATTATTATATTGGCCTTCCTGATTCTTCATGTATTATAGCTTATTTCGGGCATTCATTGAGTTTCACTCAATTTCACTACCATTCAGTTATGACTCCGGACATAAGAATGCGTTTTATTGAATTTTACTTGGCCTCATAATCAAACCGAAAACCGAACCGAACCGAGGTTTTTCTCCACCTGAAAAACCAAAACCGAAACCGACAAGAAATTTGAAAACCTACAGCTCTAGACAATAGATTTGTTTATTGGACTTAATTATGATGATATTAAAAGTAATATCATGAATAAATCCGAATGAATTATTATTATTAGAAGTATCTGTGGTAATGGTATCTGTGGGTGTCTCATTGATGGATGTTTCAGTGGCCTGACTGTTTGTTGTCTCGGACGTGTCCATGGGTTCATCTGAGTCAATGATTGTTATTAGCTTAAAAAGCACATTTACTGTCTTAGTCTTAGATAAAGGAAAAGCGATCAACGCTGTGATGAATCCATATCACACTGAAACAACATGTATGGTCATTTTTTCGCATCAAACAAATATCATTCCCCTTAGAGGGTACCCGACTGAAACAACATGACTAAAACAACACATAACTTCTGACGGGTCTCCTCATGCAACCAGTTCAGTATAGAACTATTATTACTTTAATTCAGTCATACTGGGATATTTTAATAGGATCACTGTGGATTGTGGATAATTTTCGATAAAATTGGATAATTTTTCGATAAAAAAGTGAGTAAAAATTTTTTATATATTACTATCCCCCAAAAACTTTTTCTTCAAAAATCAGAAAAAAATCGGGACAACCCGCCCCAAAAAGTGTGACAACCCGCCCCAAAAATAGGCCTGGGGCGAGTTGTCCCTGATCCCATTTCGTAAACTGACTTTCGTATACAAAAGAAGACATTTCGTACGTATATCATCACTAGTAAACAGGAAAATTTGATAGGGTTTTTAAGAATTTTTTATTTGAAATAATAGACTAAAGTATTGTAATCCAATATAAAATATTTTTACATACGGGGTTGTTATCTTTACTTGGCTCAAGGCAGTCATAACCCCATGTACGAAACATCATAGCTTGTGCACAAAACGTCCTACAAGTTTGTGTACGAAACGTCCCAAACTGCTGTGTACGAAACGTCCAGCCCCCTTCCATGGCGGGGCAGAATCACATGATTTTCAAAATGGAGAGGTCTATTCAGAATGTACATATTGAATATTGGGCTTATGACCGATATGAGAAAAAAGGAATAAGTCGGATTTATCTACAGTCAGGACGTGTCTGTCGGCCTGTGTACGAGTTCCCACAGGATTGCTATGAGTTTGAAATATATGGGATTTAATATTATTGGGAGAATATGTAGTATTCCATGCAGGGAGAGTCAATCTGACACGGGTGATTCCGTTATTCTCACTGAGGAATGGACTGCACAAAACGATCAGATAAATTGTCTGGGGAGTTGATTTGGTGGAGAGTTCACCAGGAACCAAGAAACACAATCCCGTATTGACATTCTAATTGCAACTTTGCAGGGTTCGATCAAGTTATTCATGTATTTTCAAGGAATTTAAAACATCGGAATCAGCATCGGTATCGGCCGATTATTAAATTTTTAACATTGGTATCGGCCGATGGTTTGTTTTCCATATCGGTTCATCACTAAATCATAGAATTATCATGTCCACTTATTCCTATTTTTGAAGCCCGATCTAATTTTTACAAAATTTTATTTGCAAAGACAAATCAAAGGTCATGTCATGACTGCAAAAGCCAATGTTGGCAAACAATAATTCAATTTTAAATACTTTTGTGGGTAAAGGCAGCCAGAGTACCCAGAGAGAACCATTTAGCCACAGTGAGCAACTGTCAGACTTCCTAATGTACTAAGTCTGCATAAGCAGGGTTAGCATTGGTTGAAGGCAAGTGCACCATCGATATACAGTATGCCTTAGTACACAGCACCAACTCAAGACAAGTGGGTAGTGTTGAAATGATTAGTGAATTTCATAGTCAACAAGTCACCAACCATTAGTCGATTACTAGTCGATTAGTTGACATGTCTCACTCCACTCCACTGTTATCCGTGGTTCTAATTCATAACAGACTGTCTCGCAAGTCACAACCTGTTATTCACACTCCTGATGTCTCCTGGACATAAATCTATCATTGATCCTCATTTCCATCACTATCGATCATGTGTGGTTATAAACATAGCCCTTTTATTGAGAAAAGCCTCTGCAAATCACTCATTTTTGCATGATAACTCCTAATAGACATGGGTAAACTGCCAAATTTGTAAGCAGAAAATGTGATAGAATGCAAATGGTAATTGCAAGTGGCAGGTATGCGATTTAGTCTCAGTAAGACTTCTTATCACCTCTGGCCTACCTGGGCTCAAAAACTCATTCCATGAAAAAACATAATAACCACCAACAAAGTTTCAGCCAATGGACCAGAGAGATGAACCTGGAGTTCCAGTGAATGAAAATTACTTTTGTTTTTAATGTGAGTTTCTTACTGATGGAGACTCCACTCCAAGGGTGTTTTACTAACAATCCCATCTCTGTATGCAGTACAAGAGCACTCAACAGGTAGACAAATATTATATGTAGTTCATTAACTCCTTAATACATTTTGTAAATGATAATTGCACAAAAATTTAACTAAAAAATTCAATTTTTTGCATCAAAACTGTAACTCATGACCCTCACTGGAATTATCATTCCAAACTCATTCCAATGAGATGTCAGAAGCAACATTTTGGAGATAAAAACTGAAAAAAAATATCATTTAATCCTTAAGGGCCTAGAGATTTTTACATATTTTTGCTACACTTTGAGAGTCGACATCCCATGACTTTGCCACTGTTTTTTGACAAGTCTTGGCTGCGTATATAGGCAGCCAAGACTTGCCTAAAAATAACTACCAAGGTGCTTAGAATGTAACTAGGGCTGCATGGTATATCGATAAACCGATATATACCGGTATTCAAACCAGTATCGATTGAATACCGGTGTAACTACAAAAATATCGGTTTATCGTCATTATTTATTTGCCCACAATTTAATTTTCAAGACGTCTTAAGTTTTAACTGTAGCCCCAAATGAAAGCGTAATATACAAATTCAGCAGTTGAAAAAATAATTTTCAAAAATTTCAACAAAACTATATAATGTGACCCCTGCATTGGAACGAGCTCACTGAGCTCGTTCCAATGATGGGTCACATGATATAGTTTAGTAGAAATTTTTTGAAAAATTTGATAAACTATTATTTAAAATAATAAATTTTGATATGTCATCTGCATTGTGTGAAGGAATTCGAACCGCATCATCAAGGCATGCTTATTCATTCCGACTGTGCTGCCTCAAGTCTCGACTGTGGTACTTATGTTCAGATATCTGAACAGTTTTCGATATACCGGTATACCGCGGTATTTTTTTGAATATCGATGCAGGTATTCAGTTTTGAATATCGTGAAGCCCTAAATGTAACTTGTGAGTTAACCCAAAGACTGCATGTAAGGAGCACCTGTTCTGTTGCAAAAAATGTGATCAAAGTCGGGGCCAATTAAGGGTTAAATGTATGGGACAGCGATCTTGATATACTTAGAAGTTATTACATCAGCCGAGATATTGGCCCAAGGTAATTTCATATCAGCCTGAGACTGAAGGTTAAACGAAAACCGGCCAGTGCTATTCCCAAAAACAGCCAATTAATTTTCATTATTTTTTGTCTCAAAAACATAGGTTATGACCCCTCATTGGAACGAGCTCATCAAGCTCGTTCCAATGAGGGGTCATAACCTATGTTTTTGAGACAAAAAATAAAACAAGAGGCCCCAAGGAGCCTTAATCGCTCACCGGTCAAAGTGGTGGTTCATCAACACTACAAAGGAATGAAGACATGAGAGACAAATTTTATGGAACTAGGGCCATGGCTTGAACAAACATGAATTTTACTCCCCTAAGGATGTTACGTACCAAATATCAAAAGCATTCATCTGCTGGCATGGATCTGAAGAAGAAGACTTTTAAAGAAAATTCCTCATTTTGAACTAAGTTATCATTTGGGCTCCCACAGTGAGCCCAAATATGAACCCAGGGACTTGGCTTGAACAAACTTGAATCTCACCCCCTAAGGATGCTGCATGCCAAATATCAAAACATTCCAACTGCTGAATCTGAAGAAGATTATTTTTAAAGAAAAATTCCTCAAACTGACTAAGTTATAATTCGGGCTCCCACAGGGAGCCCAAATATGGACCTAGGGACTTGGCTTTAACAAAGTTGAATCTCACCAGAACATTCCGACTGCTGGATCTGAAGAAGAAGATTTTTAAAGAAAATTCCTCATTTTGAACCAAATTATCATTCGGGCTCCCACAGTGAGCCCAAATATGGACCTAGGGACATGGCTTGAACAAACTTGAATCTCACCCCCCTAAGGATGTTGCATACTAAATATCAAAACATTCCAACTGCTGGATCTAAAGAAGAAGATTTTTAAAGAAAATTCCTCATTTTGAACTAAGTTATAATTCCGGCTACCACAGTGAGCCCAAATATGAACCCAGGGACTTGGCTTGAACAAACTTGAATCTCTCCCCCCCCCCTCCCCTAAGCATGTTGCATACCCAATATCAAAAGATTCTGCCTGCTGGATCTTGAGAAGAAGATTTTGCCTGAAATGCACTAAGTTCAAATTCAGGCTCCTATACTGAGCCCAAATATGAACCCAGGGGAGCTGATTTGAACAAACTTGAATCAGATCCACCCCACAATGTCGCATACCAAATATCAAAAGATTCTGCCTGCTGGATCTGGAGAAGAAGATTTTTTAAGAAAAATGCCTGAAATGCACTAAGTTCGAATTCGAGCTTTTATAGTGAGCCCAAATATTAATCCAGGGGGCCGATTTGAACAAACTTGAATCAGATCCACCCCACAATGTTGAATATCAAAAGATTCTGCCTGCTGGATCTTGAGAAGAGGATTTTTTAAGAAATTTGCCTGAAATGCACTAAGTTCAAATTCGGGTTCTATACTGAGCCCAAATAGAAATCCAGGGGGCCAATTTGAAGAAACTTGAATCAGATCCACCCCACAATGTTGCATACCAAATATCAAAAGATTCTGCCTGCTGAATCTGGAGAAGATTTTTTAAGAAATTTGCCTGAAATGCACTAAGTTCGAATTTGGGCTTCCATAGTGAGCCCAAATATGAATCCAGGGGGCCAATTTGAACAAATTTGAATCAGACCCATACCAAGATGCTGCATACCAAGTATCAAAAGATTCTTCCCACTGGTTCTGGAGAAGAAGATTTTTTAATAATTTTTCTATAATTCATCCGGTGCTATCAGAGTTATGCCCCATACAGAGCCCCCAAGGGACGTGGCCATTTCATTTGTACAAACTTGAATTGACATATGGTAATGAACATCAATACCAAGTTTCGAGCAAATCAACCTAGCGGTTTCAGAGGAGAAGTCGTTTGAAAAATGTTCACGATGCCGGGCGGACGACGACGACGGACGGCAAGTGATAAGTTTAGCTCCCTTCGGTGAGCTAAAAAAATTAGTTATTCAAGAATTTTTTTGCAGGTGTTGTCTGCTTTTCATGTTAGGTAAAGGGTTAAAAAAGACTGAAGTTTCCTCTTCTCCTAGTTCAGCTATCCGAAATTCTCGACTTCTCCAGTGAGAAAGCTGCGACTTTCAGATAGCTGAACAATCTATTCTCGCACTTCAACAATACTCTATTAACGATTCTAAATCTTAAATTGCATTGAATTTTTTATCTTTATCCTTACGTATTGCCATCATTATTCCTTGCCATACAAAAAACACTCCTTTTTGCCGGGTAATGCCAATTTTACTGACTGTTTTTGACGAACAATTCTGAATTATTTTGTTGTAAACAAAAAGGCTGTGCCTTGTAGTGCATCGAGGGGGACAACTCTAGTTTGGTACATATCAGCCAAAATCAGCAACACATCAGCCAAGTTTGAAGTCATATCAGCCCAGCCCGATAATGGTAATTCTGGGAAAGAAAACCATATCTAATAAATAAATATGTGTTATGTGCATATTGTGCTTGTACAGAATCTTTTATCATGATGAGACTCATTTTTAAGGACATATAGGTACGAGTCGCGCTTGCGTTACCAGTAGATATACCTCCCCAAAAACGAGTCAAGTTGTTAGTACAGGCACAGTGGGTGAATAACACATATACAGTGGAGCCCACTTAATTGGATATCTCTTAACTGAATAATCCTGTTAACCCTTTACCCACCGCAGACGATATCAGAATTTATTATTTTAAATATCATTGTTTCAAATTTTTAAAAAAATTTCAACAAAACCATATCATGTGACCCCTCGTTGGAATGAGCTCATTCCAATGAGGGGTCACATGATATGGTTTTGTTGAAATTTTTTAAAAAATAATATTTTTTCAACTGCTGAATTTGCATATTACACGGGCAGATGCGGCCGATTCGTTGGGTAAAGGGTTAACTGAATATAACTTCCCACCACAAAAGCATTTGCCATACCTTCAGTACAAATTTGACCTGTTAATTGAATATAGGTTATAGAGTAAACTCCTGTTAATTGAATAAAAAATCTTGTAACCTATCGAGAAATTACCCTCTCTCTCCCCAGTTTTCCTTTGTTAATAGACCTATTTGGCCTCAGTACATCAGATACAGGCATTTAATCTTCAGGCCCCATGGGGCCTCTTGTTTATAGACCTATCTGGCCTCAGTACATCCAATGCAGGCATTTAATCTATTATATTTTCTTTGACAGAGCTCATGGAGCTCTGTCAAACAAGATATAATAGAATAAATGCTAAGTTTATCTCTAGAATACAGGAAAGTGACACAATCCCTGTCCTGTTAATTGAATACCCCTGTTCATTGACTAATTTTCATTGGCAAAGTGGCTATTCAATTAACAGGGTTCCACTGTAATGTTTCCTCTTCACCTTGCACCATGCTGTACCAGTCAACTAGAGAGACAGTAAATTACAATACTAGTTGTGACTGAGACTGTTGATAAATTACTTACCCATAAAATCAGGATATCCTTCTCTTGGAACAGTCTCACCAGAATAGTCAGACAATTTTCGTGCCAGTCGAAAATCTACCAACTTCCAGAACAATCTCCTCCGACTCAACATTACAATACTTCCTGGTTGAAGATTCAAGTGGACTATACCGAAGTGTTTAAGATATAATAAAACATCAACCAACTGTCTGATAACACGAGATACAACCTCTTCAGAGTATCGGTTTTGGTACGATAAATGCCGGGCAATATTTTCTCCATAAAGTCTTTCGTAAAGAATGTAAAACTTTTCCGGTCTCAGGAAACTGTCAAACACTCTCACAATGTTCTGATGGCGGAGCGCATGTAGGATTTCAAATTCTTGAAGAATGGCACTCTTCTTTTCAGATGTGTATGGAATGACTTTCAAGGCAAATGGTTTTCTGTGAGCTCTGTCTGTGCAATTAAGTACCAGTGAGAATTTTCCCCTACACAAATAAATTACAAAATGTTAGACAAGAAACTGAATTATCAAAGATAAATTTGCTTTTGTCCAAGTGAGCTTCATCTCATTCTATATTATACCATGCTCACCAATGTTACTCTCTGTGAAAAGCCTGTATGTTATATTTTAGCTTTTAACCTCACATATCGGTGTAAAGCTTCTACTGTGATTAAAATGTTTTCAATGGGAATTCCATTGCAAAAATTTACACCTATAGTAGGAACTACATCCAACTTGACCTCCGACATGACCCAATTTGCCGACTTCGATACATTTACACTTCACGATGTTTCATTCAAACATACGATGTTTTGTGGTACAGTGGAACCCACTTAATTGGATATCTCTTAATTGTATATCCTTGTTAATTGAATAAAATTTTCAAACACAAAACCATTTACAATATCTTCAGTACATATTTGATCTGTTAACTGCATATGGATTGTAGAGTAAACTCCTATTAATTGTATATAAATTTTTATAATATGTCGAAAAAATTACTGTGACCCGCACCAAATTTCCCTTATTTATCAACCTTTTTGGCCTCACTAGATCCAATACAAGCATTTATTCTATTATATCTTGTTTGACAGAGCTCTATGAGCTCTGTCAAACAAGATATAACAGAATAAATGCTCAATTTACCTCCAGAACACAGGAAACTGACCAAATCTCTGTTAATTGTATACTCTTGTTAATTGAATACTTTTCACTGGCAAAATGGATATTGAATTAAGAGGTTTCTACTGTACTATCTACTGTGAGACAATGACTTATTAAGTTAAAAATACCTACAATTAAATATTTAAAATAAAACTGAAGAATTCTTAATAGTAATTTGACTGAAAAAGCAAGGTAAATTCAATCAACTTTGACGATGTGTCCAGCTATCAATCAAGCATTCACATGCAGTTGGAAGTACTGCTCACGGGCACAGATGTAAACAAAACAAACCCATGTGTTCACACGAGAGGTGTTTTGCGATAGAAAGTATCGTTTGTTCTCCCATTTTATGTGACAATGTCGATTATTTATTAAGAGCATGGTATAAATAAAACAAATAGGTACTGGGGCTGGTAATCAGATTTAAACCACTCATAGAATAAGGGTTTTAACCACTTGGTAGAATCTTGTGGTTAAAACCCTTATCCTAGTCGTGGTTTAAATCTGATTACCCTCCACAGTACCTATTTATTCTATCTATAACCTGACCCACATGAACTGCATTATTTCTTCAGTGGGGTTTATTTATTTATTCATTTATTGGGGTATAACGACACTTTGACAGCCTGGGTCAACTCGTGTCAGACATTTTTACAGGTGGAGGAAGGCAAAGTACCCAGAGAGAACCATCGAGCAATGGTGAGCAACTGTCAGACTCCCCAACATACAAACTCCGCGCAAGCAGGGTTAGCATTGGTTGAAGACAAGAGCACCGTCGACGAGCAGTATGCCTCAGTACACAGTGCCACCGTGCCCCCACATGGGCAATTGGGATGAAGTGTGAGTGAGGTTTCAAGTTCTTTATTTATTTATTGTGATGTATCAACACTTTCAACTGTCAGGGTCATATTGTGTCAGACAATTTGTTCATGAACAATAAAATCGAGGAAGTCCAAGCACCCAGAGAGAACCACCAATCAGGGGCAAGTAACTGGAAGACTCTCCAACTTACTAACCCCACAAAAAGCAGGGTTAATATTTACCCAATGCAGACAATATCAAAATTTATTATTTTAAATATTATTTTTTCAAAATTTTTCAAAACATTTCAACAAAACCACATAATGACACCCCTTTGGAATGAGCTTGATCAATGCATTCCAATGGGGGGAGGGGGGGGGGGTCACATGTTATGGTACTGTTGAAATATTTGAAAACTATGTTTCAATTGGTCAATTTGTAAATTATGCAGACAGATACAGCTGATTTGTTAGGTAAAGGGTTAATTGAATGCATGTGTACAGTTGATGCGCAGTACGCCTTTGCACACTGCACCGCCTGCCCTTACTTATGGATCAGGCGATTGGGATTAAGTGTCTTGCCCAAGGACACAACACAGATGATGTTTGATCCTCTGTATGTGACACACAGTTGAAAAGATAGTTCAGATCACTTTCTAAACAGTATTTCTCATACCTGCATTCCATCAGTAAATGTAACAAATGTAGTACAGTGGAGCCCACTTAATTGGATATCTCTTAACTGAATAACCCTGTTAATTAAATATAATTTCCCTACACATAACCATTTACCATACCTCCAGTACAAATTTGACCTGTTAATTGCATATAGGTTATAGAGTAAACTCCTGTTAATTGAATAAAAAATCTTGTAACCTGTCAAGAATTTACCCTGACTCTCCCCAGTTTTCCTTTGTTTATAGACCTATTTGGCCTCAGTACATCCATTACAGGAATTTAATCTATTATATCTTGTTTGACAGAGCTCAAGGAGCTCTGTCAAACAAGATATAATAGAATAAATGCTAAGTTTATCTCTAGAATACAGGAAATTGACACAATCCCTGTTAATTGAATACTCATGTTAATTGAATAATATTCATTTGCAAAGTGGCTATTCAATTAACAGGGTTCCATTGTAGAATAAATGCTAAGTTTATCTTTAGAATACAGGAAAGTGACACACAATCCCTGTTAATTGAATACTGCTTTTGATTGAATAATTTTCATTGGCAAAGCAAAAGGTTGGTTCTTTCATAAAATTAATAACACCACTGAAATGATTAACTATTTACCTCCAAAACATGGTTTATGGCCTGTTTGGAACAAGATAATTCCAACGAAGGGCCATAAGCTCTGTTTTTGAAAAATGAGAGTTTTTAGTTATTTTTTCTTCCAAGGATTACAAAGAAGGATTTAAGAATGTAAGGGCACTAAGAAGTATTCACGAAAATGTGAAATCAACTGCAAGAGAACATTTGAACTCCAAAAAGTATAAAATACTTGAATGAATAATTATAAAGAACTGTAATTAAAATTAACATATATAAATTTCTCACTGAAAAATATATTGTTCCTTGAGTTCAACATAGTACCATTTGTGATGCTTTACTATTGTACAGCCGCCGTGGACTGGTCACTGTCCACGAGTGGGCAATATTTCCACGAACGCAATAATATTAGATTCCAAACACTAATTATTGGAATAATCATCAAACATTTAATTAATGAAGCACCGGGTAAAATTTTGCTGATAAAGATTTTTATTACCTGATAAACACATATGTGGACATCATTTCCCACTCGTGGATCATGACCAGTCCATGGCAACTTTACTGTATTGCAGATGCCACTTTGTTGCATTGTTTACAGGTATAATAGGACCAGTTTCTAAGGCCTCACAAAGTAGATATTCTGTTTCTCAGGCCATTTTTTGTAAATTGCTTGCAGGCGGGCATTTTATTTTTTACTTTTTTAATTATTTCTTTGCCATTAAAAAGTTCATGTTCTTGGTTTGTTTTATGTTTTAGGCCTCATAATCTTCAGAATAGCATGGGTGGTGGTGGTGTATTATGTTCCTTGAATGCAACAAGGCTTTGCAATGCTAAAACATTTATTGATTTGGGTAAAATATTTGATATAAAACATTTAATTTTTATTTTTTAAGTTTGCATTGGTTATAAAAAGAGAGCATGCGGAAGCCAAAAGGACCATATAGGAGGGCTTGAGAAACAGATTTTTAATGTTTTTAGGCCTAATATAAATCAAATAAGAAGAGAGCTTATTAGCAGCTTACTTGTGTATAGGATCTGCAAGCTTGTACTCATCTTCAGGTGATGATTCTCTGATACGAGGTTCTGTTGGCAAACCGATATCTAATGATGTTCGTCGACTTCCTACAGGGCTGACTGTGGGAGATGGTTGCTCATTGGCTTGCTTTGATCGCAACAATAATAATTCATATTCCCTCGTTATCTGTAGTGGTGGAGCACCTGTAATAAACATTTTCAATAAAAATAAGCTATTAATTCAAAATATAATTTTTTTTTTATTTTGGAATTAACTGAAAAAACTTTTCCATAATCCATTCCAATGAGGGGTCAAAAGCGGAGTTTCAATGCTTTTTGAGAATAGCACTGGCTGTTTTGGCCTTTACATTTTGGGTAAAGAGTCGCTACAGATTATATTTACACTAAGGCTGTATAGTGCACAGGGTTAGTTACTCAGTGATAATGAATTATTTTATAACCAGAAAGTGTGACTAACCCTGTGCAATGCACAGAGTAAGTCACACTTTCTGGTTATAAAAAAATTACTTACAGCCATATCACACACTACATGAAAATTTATTACCGGTATGCCAGTAATTGTTATTGACCAATCAGCTTCAATATCTAGTGACCGTATATGAAACTGTGTAGCATCGAGCTGACCAACCAAGAAGTGGCGAGCAACTGTCAGACTTTTCAATGTACTAACTCCACAAAGCAGGGTTAGCAATGGTTGTAGCCCAGTGCAACATCAACGCATATGTATTTCCAGGTGGGCTTTGTTGAGCATGGAAATGTATAATTTCTCATACCCAGAGTCAGTTAATCAATGGTTAACTGATTCTGGGTATGAGAAATTATACATTTGATAGTAGGCATCAGCAGTTCCTGAAAGTCTGCTATCATATTCGTTCAGGTATCCAAGAACAAAGCTAAGAATTCAAAATACATCGAAATGCAGCAACAGAGCCGCATGGAGAAAATTTTTTTTCTTTCTATCCTTACGCACTGGCACTCATGCCATATCATTTAACTCATTAACACACGCGTGTCATCCTGTGTATGTACATATCACATTATTAACACTTTATCCAATAGACACGATGACAAAATTTACTATTTTAATTATCTTTGTTCAAATTTTTCAACAAATTCACATTATGTGACCCTCTTTAACCCTTTACCTAACGAAGTGGCCACATCCGCCTGTGTGATATGCAAATTCAGCAGTTGAAAAATTATTAATTTTCAGAAAATTACAACAAAACTGTATCATGTGACCCCCCTCCTTGGAGCTCGTTCCAATGAGGGGTCACATGATATGGTTTTGTTGCAATATTTTGAAAATTTGGAAAAAAAATAATATTTAAAATCATAAATTTTGATACTGTCTGTATTGGGGAAAAAGTTAATCTATTTCATCATATTTGTTTTACAAGGATTGTCGAACAAGTTATGCAAACTTACATTAACGCCTCTCCTTGGCCCAATGACTCAGGTGTGTGGAATGACCTTTGTAGCGGCAATTTTGTGACACCTCAAGAACTTTCCCTGACCAGGGATCGATCCCAAGACCTCTGGCATGAGAGACCAGTGCACTTATCCTCTCGGCCACCACTCTTTAGCCTGCATGGAGTGTAACTCTCTCCACACAGAGGGCAGCCATTTTACGTCCCCACCCGCTAGGACAGTATGCTGTGACAGCATCAACCACACAATTGATGCTGTCAGAGAGTGTTCGGACACCTCAAGAACTTTCCCCGACCAGGGATCGATCCCGAGACCTCTGGCATGAGAGACCAGCGCACTTATCCACTCAGCCACCACTCTTGTGACCCTCATTGGAACAAACTGTTGAATTTATAAATTACGTGGGTGTATGTGGCCGATTTGTTAGGTAAAGGTTTAACTGTGTGTAATTTATCACTAATTCTTACCTGGAGGCTTTGTCTTGACTTCTATACTTGCCCAACTGTAAGGACTTATGCCATATTTATTGGAACATGATACTCGGAAAATGTATGACGAATTGGGTTGTAAGTTCCTCACACGAGCACATTCTGATATTGTACGGTGTGATGTTTCCCATTCTCTATCACCTGTAAAAGAAAAGAAAAGATTATAAAATAACTGAACAAGACCAATGGTGACTGCCCAGACATGGATGCCCAGACATGGATGCCTCCGAACTATGGCCAAATGGCTTATAATACTGGAATGAAAAGTTTTGTGTTGAATTTGGTGCACACTTCAGTCCATAAGGTTTCGAATTTAACCCTTTACCCAACGTAGAAAATATCAAATTTTATTATTTTAATTACTATTTTTTAAGTTTTTCAACAAAATTTCAACAAAACCATATCATGTGGCCCCTCATTGGAACGGGCTCGATGAGCTCGTTTCAATGAGGGGTCACATGATATGGTTTTGTTGAAATATTTTTAAAAATTAATTTTTTTCAACTGCTCAATTTGCAAATTACACGGGCAGATGCGGGCAATTCGTTAGGTAAAGGGTTAATACAATACATCTGAACACAGCAGCCAAAAGCTGTACTCATCTTATTTCCATAAGGTCAATACAGCCACTAACATGTTGGAACTTTCTCAACAGAACCATACACATATGTATGTCACTTGAATTGACATACAGTACAAGTCAAAATAAAGTTGTAGGATAACTGCTATAAACTATGTATCTTTCTCTTCCTACACTGATAAAACCAGAACTAACATCATTTCTCGACCTGTGAGAGCTTTCCATAAAATGCTGTCAGATTCTGCTCTTATCAGTGCACAAGCGGCAGTATACTTAGTTTATTGCAGTTACGTTACAACTTATTTCGACTTGTATGGTAATGTTCTTTACAACTTATTTTGATTTGTACTGTAATGTTCTTTTGACAACGATATCTGAATGGTTTTATTAGAAAATAGAGATAATTTTTGTTTCCCGATGAGTGGAATTTAGTTTATTTTAAAAAAAATGTTTTTCTTGGATAAAGAGTTAACTAATATAGATCAACGTTTTAAACAGTGAAACCCTGCACGCAGGGACTGTAAATGATGAAAGTGTGTAAGCAGACAACTTTGTCAGCCAAGCATTATAGAATTATGGCTTCGAATGGACAAATAATGTCGGATGGAAAGATAGATGGACAACCAGGATTTAAGATTCCTCCCTATTGGGGGCATAAAAATAGTGGATAATGATTCAAAAGCTTTAGTTTTAAATAAATGTTCTGTTCTAAACTTAACAACATGTCTCTTCTGAAGTATTTGTGTTATTTCTCCACATATATCTCAGTGCAGGTGGTTTTGAAAGCTTTATTTCCATCACAGTGTCACTGTAAGGTTTAGTTCTAAACCTTCTGCCCCCAGAACTGGTGCTTCATATTTTCATATGCAGTGGTGAAAAAATCTTCCAACAACAGCTAAATTATCATGAAATTTATTTCTAAGTCTTAGCTGTCTAAACAGGAAACCACAATTTGGCTAAAGATCACTTCCAATCTCATTTTTGTTTGTTAACCCTCTTCACAATGAAATTGAAATATCAAAATTTAACACATTTTACCCAATGTAATGGCCAAAACTGCACAGCGCTATTCACAAAAATCGCCAATTAATTTTCATTTTTTGTCTCAAAAACATAGGTTATGACCCCTCTTTGGACTAAGCTCGTCGAGCTTGTTCCAATGAGGGGTCATAACTTATGTTTTTGAGACAAAAAATGAAAAAAATTACTTATTCAAGAATTTTGTTTGCAAGTGTCATCTGCTTTTCATGTTAGGTAAAGGGCTAAAGTAGCAAAATGTTCACATAATGCACAAGCAATTTAACCCTTTACCAAATGCAAAAGATATCAAAATTTATTATTTTAAATATTATTTGTCCAAATTTTTCAAACAATTTCAACAAAACCACATCATGTGACCTCTCACTTGAATGAGATCTATAAGCTCGTTCCATTGAGAGGTCGCATGATATGTTTTTCTGAAATTTAAAAAAAAAAAAAAAAATTTCCACTGCTGAATTTGCACAACAGAATTTGGGTGGATGTGGCCAATTCATTAGATAAAGGGTTAACAGAGCTCATTGAGGTGTCAAACAAGACTGAACTGAACTGGAACAATTCCTAGTTGCATTATGGGGAAAATGCAGCTTGAAATTTATTTATTTATTAGTGTTTAACCTTTTACCTAACATGCAAAGCAGACGACAACTGCAAACAAAATTCTTGAATAGCTATATTTTTTCAGTTTTTGCATCCAAAACATAGCTTATGATCCCTCATTGGAGGGGTCATAAGCAATGTTTTTGTGATAAAAAATGAATAAGGAAAATTGAATGGTGATTTTTGCGAATAGCACTGGCCAGTTTTGGTCGTTACGTTGGGTAAAGGGTTAAGGTCACATATTTTTGCACAATGGCTAATCATGTATGCAATATAAAGTAAAACCCAGCCAATAATTTATACCCATGTTCCCATTTTAGAGGCCTTCACCCCAAGTACAGTGGAGCCCATTTAACTGGATATCTCTTAATTGTATTTCCCTGTTAATTGAATATAATTTTAAAATACAAAGCCATTTACCATACCATCTGTACAAATTTGATCTATTAATTGCATATGGGTTGTACAGGTTAATTGTATATAAATTTTTGTAATATTGTGAAAAAATTACTGTGACACGCACCAAATTCCCCTTATTTATCAACCTTTTTGGCCTCACTACATCCAATACAGGCATTTATTCTATTATATCTTGTTTGACAGAGCTCTATGAGCTCTGTCAAACAAGATATAACAGAATAAATGTTCAGTTTACGTCCAGAACACAGGAAACTGACCCTGTTAATTGTATACTCCTGTTAATTGAATAATTTTCACTGGCAAAATGGATATTCAATTAAGAGGATTCTTCTGTATTGGTTTCCAGGTCCTATTTTACCAGTAAGACAGAGCTTCTTTACCATTATTTATTTATTAAGGTTTAATGACACTTAACAGTCAACTTAACAGTCAAAGTCATATTGTGTCAGTGACAGTTTTATGGGTGGAGGAAGCTGGAGTACCTGGAGGGAATCACTGAGCAATGACAATCAGCTGTCTGCTTTCCAATATTGTAACTCTGCACTGCAGCACAGGCAGAGTTAGACTGGTGGAAAACATGTGCACCATCGACATGCACTATGCCTTAGTACACAGCGTCATCATGCCCCCATGTGGACCATCGGGGTTAAGTGCCAGCTTGTTTACCACATGCCCTGCTTCACTTACTTGGGTTCCTACATGCATCAACTTGAAATATTGGTAGTTTAACATGAGTGGAATGAGGTTTAATATTCTATCAAAAACTCATTATGAGAGCGTTTCAAATTCCATGTCATCGCCTAGTATAATCATTAACCCTAATTGCAAAGAAATGGCCCAAACCAGCCAATGCAATTCACAAAAATCACCTTTCAAATTTCAATATTTCTTTTCATTTTTTTGTAAAAAAAAAACTCAAAAAGCTTATGACCTTCAATGAAACAAGCTCAGTGAGCCCCTTCTATGAGGAGTCATAAGCAATGTCTTTGCAATGAAAAATTAAAATGCTTAGTTGTGTTTTTCTTTTTAAAAATTATTGTTTCTTTATTTTCCCAATAAATTCTGTCTTTTGATTGATCAGAATGCCTTAGACAAATAGCCATGACAAAGGGTGCACCCAACGTCCCAGGTATATGAGAGTGTGCAACATCCAGAGTATATGGGCACGCAAAACATTGGAGGTATATGGTTTAAACGAAAGCATTTCGCTTTCGTTCGGCCTCGCCTCGATATAAAAATCGAACCCAAAAACCTGAAAATAGTCACAAATATCATCAGATTTCTGACAATTCGATCATATTTTGCTGTTATAATTTAAATAGTCGAATAATTAAATCAAACAACTTAAGAAAAATAAAATAGAGCAAATGTGATAAAAAAAATAATAGCAGATATGTTTACGCATTTCCAAGGGAAAGGGATGTAACTCTATCTGTGGACTTTAATGTTTGTAAAAACAAAACAATTATTCATGCGTTTGGTCCAACAGATTGCAGAGAGTGAGATACGCATCCACAAATTTCTTTCCACTATGTTTGTATTGTGTTTCAAACAGGACAAAAACGTTATCTCTGCCAACATGTATGGTATATGGAGATTTAATACCTGGATGTCTCATTAAAACACCTCACCGCATTTAAAAACCGACATCCAGGTATAAAATCTCCATATACCACACATGTTGGCAAAGATAATTTATATTAACTCTTTCGCTGTCATACAGCACCACAACAGTACATGACACTGCCATGCATCCAGCGGAATTACACAGTAAAAATACATATAGTTTGGATGTAGGGGAATAACTTTTTTTGTTTAGAGGAATATCTTTCTGAAACTTGATGTTCTGGTAGGTATAGGTCCAGACGTTGAATTGCATATGAAACATGGTAATATAACATCATGTGACCATGGCAACTAAGATGGCCACCACACCAAAGTAAGGAAATATCACCATATTCTTGTGCTTTGTGTGAAAGAGTCAAACTATTTGTAGCCAAATAATGGATTTTTATACTAAATGCTATACTACTATTGTGGTTATAGTACAAATTGATCAGCATATTTGGAAAAAAAAAAATTACAGATAGTCATCATATTGATTTGGGATGGGGGGGGGGGGGGCATAATGAAACCCAAGATGCCTTGTCGTGGTCAGTATGGCTGAATCCAGCATGGATCAAACTGATCTTCTAAACAACATATTTGCCAGTCAAATCTAATTGAGACATTTGCTGACTCTGATGACTCTTCTACCTTGAATCCTGCAGAATTGACAACAGCCCCACCATTTTGAACCAAATCTTGGCTTGAGGGGTTAATATGTCCATATCTTGGCCTTGAGGGGTTAATATGTCCACATCACAGGCCATATCATTGAGAGATTCCACATCTTCAGTTTTAGAACCACATTTGCTATCTGAAGCTTTAAAAATACCCTCTATAACCTCACTTGTCTTGAAACATTTCCATGCAGAATTCCTCACAGACATTTTGTCTGAAAAATGTGCCAAAACAAGCTAACATATGTTTTGATCCAAGCTGTATTCCTCTCGTTGGCAGTCATGGTGCGAAATTGTACTTGACCTTTGACATTGATCATAAATAGATCACCACGATATCATAACTCACAAAAAATAAGACAGTAACTTCCCCTAGAACATCGTACTGCTATCTGGTTTCAAATTTCTACTTCAGTCGCGATCAGCAGCAATTGGGTAATTCGTTTCTGTTTTCTACATGTCAGACTTTCCATCACACTTCTTACACAATGAAGTTTGAAAAACATTGGCTTTTTTTTTAGTGTGGATTTTGATTGGTTAAAAATACACAGATGAAATGTTTTTAATTTTCAAAGAATTTTAATGATGAGTGAGGGGTGCATGAGAAATAAGAGGTTATGAGAAATTTATCCCATGGTTATTCTTAAATTTTTTTCTCATTAGTATTATACATTCCTCAACATTTAGAGTGTAGTGTAAAAACATTTTTAAAAAATCTTGTTTCTCCAGAATTTCTACACCACGCATATATTCAATATTGTAAAGCCCACGAGCACATTGTGGAACTAGGGAGCACAGTGGCTCAGTGGTAGACTGTTGGACTTCTATACTAAAGGTCCCTACTTTGATCCCCGTCGGGACGAACCACGTTGTGTCCTTGGGCAAGGCACTTTATCCTGGTTGCCTACATGGGGGCACAATGACGCCGTGTACTAAGGCGTACTGCACGTTGATGGTGCACCTGTCTTCAACTGCTGTAACCCTTCCTGAGCTGAGCTTGAACAGAGTTAGAATGCTGAGGAGCTGACAGCTGCTCATCGATGATCACTGGATCTTTCCGGGTACTCCGGCTTCCTCCACCCATAAAACTGTCACAGTCACAATTAGCCATTGTGCATAAGTATGTGACCTTAAACACCAATAAATAAATAAGTTGTGGAACCAAGGCTATAAACTTAATTATTATTATTACAGTGGAACCCACTTAATTGGATATCTCTTAATTGTATATCCCAGTTAATTGAATATAATTTTCAAACACAAAACCATTTACCATACCTTCAGTACAAATTTGATCTGTTAATTGCATATGGGTTGTAGAGTAAACTCCTGTTAATTGTATATAAATTTTTACAATATGTCGAAAAAATGACTGACACGCACCAAATTCCCCTTATTTATCAACCTTTTTAGCCTCACTTCATCCAATACAGACATTTATTCTATTATATCTTGTTTGACAGAGCTCTATGAGCTCTGTCGAACAAGATATAATAGAATAAATGCTCAGTTTACCTCCAGAACACAGGAAACTGACCAAATCCCTGTTAATTGTATACTCTTGTTAACTGAATAATTTTCACTGGCAAAATGGATATTCAATTAAGAGGATTCTACGGTATTATTATTATTATTATTATTATTATTATTATTATTATTATTATTATGCCTAGTAGGCCTAACACCAGTTTTTCCTGATTCAGTGACTGCATTAGATGAATAACGGTGAATGATTTCAATGGGAACAAATTGGTTCCACCTAGCAAAACAAAGGGGGACAACTCTAGCTTGGGTCATTTCAGCCAAGACTGGTATCATATCAGTCGTGTCTGAAGTAATATCAACTGACCTTGATAATTGGCAATTCTGTGAAAGAAAATCATATCCAATAAATAATTTAACATAACAAGTCACTGTAACTGTGAAAAATAAAAATTCATTTGCAGCAAGAAAAAAACTCAATCAAATTTTACATACCTGCTCTTCTGTAGTCTACTTTGAAGAATAATATATCTGAGTTGCCATCATTCAAAGGAGCATCCCAGACCAAGAAAGCTTCATCTGAAGCAATTAGAGACACAACTGGTCTTCCTGGTTGTTCTGGTACACCTGTAAACAACACAATATGAAGATTTATTACATCCCTAACGTCTAATTATAATAGGAATCGGTAAAAAATAAATTGCGTTCTCCCGTAACTAGTGAGATCAAATACCTCGGTGATTAAAGTTGTTCTCGCTCCACTAGTGAGTATAACAAGACATCATAATTACATCATTTCGCCAACAATCCTGAAAACTATTTTGTGTGGATGTGCACAACATCCAATGTGATCTCTGTCTGTGGAAACAGTGATCAGCTGATTGTGTAAACAGATTTCTTGCATGGTATGGGCGTCGGTTTGGATCGTTTCAGTTGAAGCTTCAAATGAAAGGGGAAAAATAAAAAGAAAATCTAATGTTTTCTTGTGAGTACCGGGATTAATCTCATTCATGAGTGAGAGAATTTGTATTTTCACTTGCAGCAAGCTGCTCGTGAAAATACAAATTCTCTCACTCATGAGATAAATCCCGGTATTCACAAGAAAATATTAGATATCCTCTATTTATCACTTGAATAAGACAAGTTACGTTATCTCGGGGTCAAAACAGAGTTTAAAGAGTTGAGCATCTTTAGAACTTGAAGGAAAGTACTTACTGTGTATAATACTATAAATACAGATTACTACAACAATCAATTGATCTGTGTTGTTGTACTCTGCCGAGTAGATGAGTTGAGATCGGCCAGATCAAACGAGATGCCACTGGCAACGAGTTTGAGCTGGCCAATCTCATCTCGTCAACGAGATGGAATACAACAACACAGATCAATTGACTGTTGTAGTAATTTGTTTATTATATGACAATTAGTATTTTAAACTGATCACAACACCTGGAAAATCAAATATAACAAGAATTATATTATCCAAATAACCATTAACAATTTATGGAATTGGGAATCCCAAACGCATAGTAATAATGAACGTTTGTGTCGAACATGAAACTTGAAAGGCAATGGAGGCAAGAATTGAACTTCAATCGGAATTGCTTTCGATAACACAGATTCTCCTATGCTTTGTTGGATTTGCATCTTGAAAATAGTTTTTAATTGTTATTTTGCAACTGTTCAGCACGGCATTTTTAAAGGGACCTTGACTAAAATGTTTGTCAACAGAGTTTAATGAAGAGACACTCATGTTTATGTTCTGTGCTTGCAAAGGCATTGCCTCCATAGGTCACTTGTAGAAATAGTCTGTTCAAATGTGCCTCATTTGAGACAGGCATGATAACGATCTGGAAAACTTGACATTCTTGTTTTCTGGAGAGCTGAATTTGATGGAAAAACTACAGTAGTATTGAGGGGCTATTTGTGGTAGTCATATAATAAATTAAATTACCCAGACAAATGACCAAATCCACACACTTTACCTAACAATGGGCTGCATCTGCCCACATAATATACAAATTAAGCAGTTGAAAAAATATATTTTTCACAAAAATTTCATTGAGCTCGTTCCAATGAGGTGCCACATGATATGATTTTGTTGCAATTTTTTTTGAAAAACATAATGAAAGTGTCAATGACACTGTAGCTCAACTTGTCAAGACAAAGACATGTACATGTATAGTATGTGAGACAGCAATGACAAACATCTAGGTAATGACCTGATAACAAAGGTACATATAAAGTATTGTAATGGTCTGTACATAAATACTGACCGTAGCCCATAACAAATGTATAGGTAAAGTATTGTAAAGGTGGGTGACAGTCAGATGCTAAACTAGAAAAAATCTTTGAGTCCCAGAGTGGGTCTGACTGAACCCCAAAATATTTGTTCTCGTAGCACAGTGACAACAAAGGCACCCCAAAACACACTCATTCCTGTCCCAAGGTGAAAACAAAGGTACCCAAGAAGTTTCGTGAAGATCAGTTCACAAATATGAGCTGTGTAGAAGTTGTGACATAAAACTGATTGGACCTAATTTCGGTACAAAATGGCCACTGGCAGCCATCTTGAATTTTGGACCGCACCCAGAAACACTCATTCTCGTCCCATGGTGATAACAAAGGTACCCAAGAAGTTTTGTGAAGATCGGTTCATAAATATAGCCTCTAGCCCGAGCCGTATGGACATGTGCACTTACAGAGTATAAGTAGCACTGAATAAATCAAAGTTCATCTAATTTGCATAATTTCTGCACGAGAAAAAAACCCGTACTATATGTGATGTATTCCATGTTACTAAACATTCATACAAAAATTTATTAAAATCAGAACTTTCCTACAGAAGTTCTGTACAAAAGACTGATTGCACTAAGTTTGGTACAAAATAGCTGCTGGTGGCCATCTTGAATTTCGGACCACACCCAAAAACACTCATTCTCACCCCACGGTAATAACAAAGGTACCCAAGAAGTTTCGTAATGATCGGTTCATAAATACAGCATCTAGCCTGAGCCGCATAGAAGCTGTGTACAAAAAACTGATTAGACCTAATTTCGATACAAAATGGCCACTGGCAGCCATCTTAAATTTTGGACCGCACCCAGAAACACTCGTTCTCGTCCCAAGGTGATAACAAAGGTACCCAAGACGTTTCGTGAAGATCGGTTCATAAATACAGACTCTAGCCCGAGCCGTATTGACATGTGTACTTACTGTGTGTAAGCAGCACTGAAAAAATCAAAGTTCATCTAATTTGCATAATTTCTGCACGAGATAAAAAACCTGTATTATATGTGATGTATCCCATGGTACTAAACATTCACACAAAAAATTATTCAAATCAGCGCTTTCATAAGGAAGTTCTGTGCAAAAATCTGATTGTACCAAATTTCGTACAAAATGGCTGCCATCGGCCATCTTGAATTTTGGACCAGACCCCAAAACACTCGTTCTCGTCCCACGGTGATATTGAAGGTACCCAAGAAGTTTCGTAAAGATCGGTTCATAAATAAGGCCTCTAGCCCGAGCCGTATTGGCATTTGCACTTACAGTGCTGAAAGTAACACCAAAAAACATCAAAGTTAGTCTAATTTGTATAATTTACGCACGAGAAAAAAACCCGTATTATATGTGATGTATCCCATGGTACTAAACATTCATACAAAAAATTATTCAAATCAGAGCTTTCATATGGAAGTTCTGTACAATGAAAGTGTCAATGACACTGTAGCTTGTGTGTTGTGTTTGATGAAAAGGATAATGTTCAATGTTTATGAAAGGATTATGAAATAAGACAAGAATTGTGATAATTGGGAATATGTTAATTTCTGTTCCCTGTATGCTATGTTTATGATAAAAATAATATGAGGTGTACACTGTACTAAAGATCTGAGGGGTGGGTTAATATGACCTCACAGTTAATATATGTGGCCCTCACAGTTAACATATATCAAAAAAAGTTACCAAATTACAATGAAATTATTCCAAAATGAGTCATCCTATCAAGTTACATTAAAATCCCTTCATAAATATGGCTTGTAGACTGTGTTAAAGGTTTTCGGGCTTCGGGCCCCTGTAGCCATTAGTTTCCCAATTGCGTCCAAAGGGGACGTTCTCATCTAGACATTATATGAAGTCAACCTACCAAGTTACAATGAAATCCCTCCATAAATACGATCTGTAGACTGTGCTAAATATTTTCAGGCTTCAGGCACCTGTAGACATCACAGTTGACCAACCATGACCAAAAGGGGATGTCATCATCTAGGCATTATATGGAGTCAACCTAACAAGTTACAATGAAATCCTTCCATAAATACGACCTACAGACATGCTAAAGGTTTTTGGGCTCGGGCAGCCATCAAGGCTGAATGATTGTGACCAAAAGGGGACGTTCTCATCTGGACACTATTTGGAGTCATCCTACCAAGCTACAATAAAATCCCTTCATAATTATGACCTGTACACTGTTCTAAAGGTTTTCGGGCTTTAGGCCCCTGAAGCCGTCACAGTTGCCCACTCGTGTCCAAAAGGGGATGTTCTCATCTAGACATTATATGAAGTCAACCTACCAAGTTACAATGAAATCCCTTCATAAATATGACCTTAGACTGTGCTAAAGGTTTTCGGACTTTGGGCTCGGGCAGCCATCATGGTTGAATGATCACAACCAAAGGGGACAATCTCATCTGGCCATCATCTGGAGTGATCCTGCGAAGTTACAATGAAATCCCTTCATAAATATGACCTGTAGACCGTGTTCAAGGTTTTCGGGCTTCGGGCACCTGTAGCCATCACAGTTGACCAATCACGACCAAAAGGGAATGTCATCATCTAGGCATTATATGGAGTCAACCTAACAATGTTACAATGAAATCCTTCTATAAATATAACCTTTTGCCTATGCTAAAGGTTTTTGGGCTCGGGTACCCATCAAGGCTGAATGATCATGGCCAAAATGGGACGTTCTCATCTTGACATTATTTGGAGTCAACCTACCAAGTTACAATGAAATCCCTTCATAAATATGACCTGTAGACAGTGCTAAAGGTTTTCGGGCTTCGGGCACCTTTAGCCGTCAAAGTTGCCCAAACATGTCCAAAAGGGGACGTTCTCATCTAGACATTATATGAAGTCAACCTACCAAGTTACAATGAAATCCCTTCACAAATATGACTTGTAGACTGTGCTTAAGGTTTTCGGGCTTCGGGCTCGGGCAGCCATCATGGTTGAATAATCGCAACCAAAGGGGACAATCTCATCTGGGCATCATCTGGAATGATCCTATGAAGTTACAATGAAATCCCTTCATAAATATGACCTGTAGACTGTGCTCAAGGTTTTTGGGCTTCGGGCACTTGTAGCCAACACAGCTGACCAATTACGACCAAAAGGGGATGTCATCATCTACGCATTATATGGAGTCAACCTAATAGGTTACAATGAAATCCTTCCATAAATATGACCTTTTACCTATGCTAAAGGTTTTTGGGCTCGGGCACCCATCAAGGCTGAATGATCGCGATCAAAAGGGGACGTTCTCATCTAGACATTATTTGGAGTCATCCTACCAAGTTACAATGAAATCCCCTCATAAATATGACCTGTAGACTGTGCTAAAGGTTTTCGGGCTTCGGGCACCTTTAGCCGTCACAGTTGCCCAATCATGTCCAAAAGGGGACGTTCTCATCTAGACATTATATAAAGTTAACCTACCAAGTTACAATGAAATCCCTTCATAAATATGACCTGTAGGCTGTGCTAAAGGTTTTCGGGCTTCGGGCTCGGGCAGCCATCATGGGTGAATGATTGCACGTTCTCATCTAGACATTATATGAAGTTAACCTACCAAGTTACAATGAAATCCCTTCATAAATATGACCTGTAGACTGTGCTAAAGGTTTTCGGGCTTCGGGCTTGGGCAGCCATCATGGGTGAATGATCACAACCATAGGGGACAATCTCATCTGAGCATCATCTGGAGTGATCCTAAGAAGTTACAATGAAATCCCTTCATAAATATGATCTGTAGACTGTGCTCAAGGTTCTCGGGCTTCGGGCACTTGTAGCCATCACAAATGACCAATCACGACCGAAAGGGGATGTCATCATCTAGGCATTATATGGAGTCAACCTAACAGGTTACAATGAAATCCTTCCATAAATATGACCTTTTGCCTATGCTAAAGGTTTTTGGGCTTGGGCACCCATCAAGGCTGCATGATCGCGATCAAAATGGGACGTTCTCATCTAGACATTATTTGGAGTCATCCTGCCAAGTTACAATGAAATCGTATCATAAATATGACCTCTAGACTGTGCTAAAGGTTTTCGGGCTTCGGGCTCCTGTAGCCGTCACAGTTGCCCAATCATGTTCAAAGGGGGACTTTCTCATCTAGACATTGTATGAAGTCAACCCACCAAGTTACAATGAAATTCCTCAATAAATATGACCTGTAGACTGTGTTAAAGGTTTTTGGGTTTTGGGCTCGGGCAGTCATCACGGTTGGCAGATCATGCCCAAATGGGGAAATTCGCATCTAGACATCATAAGGAGTCATCCTACCAAGTTACAATGAAATCCCTCCACAATAAACATGACCTGCAGACTATGCTAAAAGTTTTTGGGTTTCGGGCTTGGGCAGCCATCACGGTTGATAGATCATGCCCAAAAGGGGACGTTCTCATCTAGGCACTATACAGAGGCATCCTACCAAGTTACAATGAAATTCCTTTATAAATACGACCTGTGGACTGTGCTAATGGTTTTCGGGTTTTGGGCTCGGGCAGCCATACCGGTTGCCCGATCGTGACCAAAAGGGGACGTTCTCATCTAGACATGACCCCAAACCTGCATATGAAATTTCGTGACGATCAGACAAGAACTGCGGGGTGTAGCCCGTGCTAAAGGAAAATGTGAACAGACGTCACAGACTCACAGACTAACAGACTTCCGCACACGTGATGGCAATAGCTTATCTTGACTATGTCAAGTTAAGCTAAAAAACAGATTTCTGCATCGTCGGTACAAAATGGCAGCTGGCAGCCATCTTGAATTTCGGACCGCACCCAAAAACACTCGTTCTCGTCCCACAGTCATAACAAAGGTACCCAAGAAGTTTCGTAAAGATCGGTTCATAAATACGGCCTCTAGCCCGAGCCATAGCAGCTTGGCACTTACAGCTCTGAAAGTAACACTAAATAAATCAAAGTCAGTCTAATTTGCATAATTTACGCACGAGAAAAAAACCTGTATTATATGTGATGTATCCCATGGTACTAAACATTTATACAAAACTTTATTCAAATCAGAACTTTCATACAGAAGTTCTGTACAAAAAACTGATATTTTTATACTGTACCAATGACCCAGACTTAGCTGGTGCTAACTCTAACAAAACCAGGGCCAAACACAAATTTTGCCCCCCAATCCCCAAAATTTGCATCCAAAACAAAAAGAAATCATGTCCTAAAGGACCTCCATACTACGCCTCTACTGCGCATGCGCAGTGACGCAGACGTCCCGAAATTGGCGCCAATTATCATTCTCTGTTTGGCCCTTCATCAGTCAACATCTCACTGATCTTTGTGCTTGTAAATCTCAGTTTAAAGGATGCCAGACACGTAATTTTTGGAGAAATAGTGATTCTAAGGAGGATATAGAAGGAGGAGAGGAAAAAGAAGTGACAAAAAATAATCAGGGCTGTACTTAAAATGTTTTGATGAAATTATGTCAAGTTGCCTATTTTCGAGGCATGGGCCTCTTGTTGTCATTCTTGCTAAATGTTGCACTGCTTATTCAGTGTTTCCTCTCCCCTAGCCTTCTAAAGTCCCCCCTTGCAATTCTCCCATGCTTTTGGCATATTTTTGAGAAAGTTCATTTCTAAAATTTCCCTGGGAGAGTTGCTTGGATACAGAATGTTTTCTGTTATTTTCCCCATAGTTACGTTTTCACCCATGGGTGTATAAACGTTGTGTTCTGCATCTTCCATCTGATGTTCTGCAGATTCTCCCCTGGGAGTCTCTGTCTTGCATCAGATAGAGTGTAATTTGGATGACTGATTTCGGGCCAGTTTTTTCAGTGCCTGGAGTCATGTTTTCTGGTATTTTACACTGTTTGTTTACATTGGCAACAGCCTTTTTTGAGGGGGGCTGTTTGCCTTTGGTGTAGTTTATCTCACTATTAGATACATTTATATTGTCCTTAAGTGTCTCATTAATTATTTAATATAAATTTAAAATTTTTGACCACACTTTGCCACCGGATCCATTGGGGCTCAATGTTACTTTTCAGCAACTTGGGCTTCGCTGAAAAAATATTTTTTCAAAATTATTTTGATTTGCAATTGTTTTTTCATTTATTAATGGATAATGTTATTATGTATCTTTGTGTCAGGGGTTTGTGCGAGTAACTAGGACTTGTTGTCGTCCTTTCACAATGAAGGGACATTGTTCAAATTGTAATGGGAAGAAATCTTCCTCTGACTTTCATGATCATTGTATTAATTGTAGTCAGTGTTCTCGCATTAATCCCTGTCCTATATGTGAATATTGGGATGAGAAACATTGGAAACGTGTGTCACGATATGTTGTTTCTGGAGAAAGGGCTATGCCGGCTCTTTCTCCGCAAGGTCACTCTACTCTCTGTTTCTATTTCAGAGGAACAAGAACAGGGTGATGTTTCCATGTTATCTTCTACAAGTGTGCGTCCGTCGTCACAAATGAATTCAGAGCTAGCGGCAAAAGTGCTCATGGAGATTAGACAAATGTCGTCCGCTAGCTCGCCCGGTGTAGCGTCCATTCACCAAATGGTTCGGCAGCCGGGTTCGTCCAATGCGGTCCAGGAGGAAATTTTGGGTGATGCGAGCACTATAAAAATAATAGATGCACACCCAGTGACGGCGGATAGTAAGCGAGAACGGAGGAAGCCTTTGAGTCCGGTTCCTAGCTCGTCCAGGTCCAGCCAGGCCGCGAGCGAGAGAGGCCCCTCTCTCGTACAACAACATCTGGGACCAGATGTTGTGGTACAAAATGTGTCGCAAGCAGAGCATACGTCCGTCGCTCGGGACGCTCCGTTGTATAGGCTGTCCGCGGAGACTGCTAAGGCTTCTTCTTCTCGTCAGCGCACACGACCGCACCTTGGCTGCGTGACCGCCGATATATTACCAGCTTCGCCGATCAAGGATGTTACGGCGACCAGGTCACACCATCCAGCAGCCAGGGATTCGAGACCGATGGACTCCGGACGTTCGCATAGAAAAAGTATGCGGGAGCCATCTGATGCGGAGCTGCCCTCGGCGAAGCAGCGGAAGACTGCGCCTCCGCAGGTCTTGACGCCGGACATTCTTGTGCAGATAGCACAGCTTATCGCAGCATCCCAGCAGCCGACAGAAACGGTGTCGGATCGAGAATTATCCGACGGCGCTGGGTCGGTACGCTCCGCCGAAGCATCGGGGGCGGACGACCGGGAACATCATGAGGTCCGACCAGATGGTGAAAGGGATACGGATGGTTTGGAGCTATCCCTTTCGGAACAACATAAAGCTGCCGTGGACTTCATCCGGCACTTTCTCCCTCAAGTTGTTCTGTCGGGCCAGACTGCTGCGGTTCCGGACAAGAGGATTATAGCGTCATTGGACTCTGAATTTTTTGAGCGGTTCAGGGACATCGCTCCCGAGTTTCCGTCGCAGTCCAATAATGTTGCAAGAACATTTGAATTATTGAACGACGCTATATTTAAACTTGCTTCCAAGACGGGGAAAGCAGGTTTCTTGTCCGCTAATACTCTCAACCTGCCTTTCATTAATGCAAGGAATAAATTCGATACGGCAGGACAGGGTATCCCGAGAGTTCCTCTGCGTATGGACGACGAGGCGGAAGACTTAGAGCTATCATTACCGTCGTCGGCTTCTATTCCAACCGCAGTGTTGGAAACAGCTATTGCGTCTAACAGAGCCAATTTAGATGCCTTATCTTACGCAGATCACCTTAAGCGCCTTCAGGGGAAAGAGTTTCAGGATATACAATCCTCTTTAAGACTTCTTTCAAGGGCAGTAGCTTATTCCACATGTAACTCCGCCCTTTCAGTGGCAAATCTGGAGTTGGTTAGACGTGACGCAGCCCTAGCTACATCCACACTTGTGGATTCTAAGGTGAAGAACTCTCTTAGAGTCGCTTCGGTCTCCGGAGAACTTCTCTTTGACGGCAAGCTTTCTGCTATTTATGATAAAATTACAAAGAAAGCTTCGGATTCTCTGTTGTTCAAATCTGCCTCTAAGAAGTCGGATACAGCAGACAAGAATAAGACAGGCACTTCTGAGTCTAATGCGCCCAAGAGAGGTTCCTATAGAGGTTCCGGTGGGTCCTCTTGGTCTTATTCGAGAGACCGTCAGGGTAGTGACTCTCGTTCGGGACGTCCTTCGGGCCGGGACAATCGGTCGGACGCCCCGAGGTCGACGGGGCGAGGTGCGGGCCGTGGAGGACGTGGTTTCTCCTACCGCAGGCCTTGCAGGTCCAGGAGGTGATGGCTTAAACCTCTATCGCGTACCGGTTGGCGGAAGGTTGTCAAGCTTTTCACAAGAATGGGCGTCGATTACGGACGACCCTTGGGTGAGAGGAGTGACTTCGGAAGGTCTAAAGATATCCTTCAAACGAAAGCCTCCATTAACTCGCAAAGTGCAAAGTGCACTCAACTTCCGTCAAATCCACAGAAAAGAGACGCTCTGTTATCAGAGGTGCAGTCTCTTTTAATGAAGAACGCGGTAGAGGTCGTAGAAAACCAGGAAACTCCGGGATTCTACAGCCATCTGTTTCTGGTTCCGAAACCAGACGGCTCGTTCCGTCCAGTCATAGATTTGAGCTGGATAAACAAGCTGATCGTCGCTCCGAAATTTTATATGGAGACGATTCGGTCGGTCAGAGCGAGTATTCGGATGAACGATTATGCAACAAGCATAGATCTCAAAGATGTGTACTTTCACGTCATGGTACATCCGACATTCCGAAAGTATCTATGCTTCGCAGTCCTAGGAGTGGTGTATCAATTCCGGGCGATGTGCTTCGGATTGAATCTAGCACCCTGGGCTTTCACTCGGGTAATGAACTCGGTAATGATCTATTTCCGAGCTCATTCGTCTGCGGTAACGTCGGCCTACCTGGACGACATTCTTCAGAGGTACGGCAACGAGTTAACGCTTCAGAACGATGTTCAGAATCTACTTCTATTGCTCCGATGTCTCGGTTTCATAGTAAACGAGGAGAAGTCGGATCTGGTGCCGTCCAAGTCATTCACTCATCTGGGAATGAGCTTCGAGACACACAACAATCTCGTTCGTCTGCCGTTAACCAGAGCGAAATTAGTCAGTTGTTATGCTCGCTATTGTCTGCACGCAGACAAAGTCACAGCGAGAGAATTTATGAGACTGATAGGTCTGTGCGGAGCCGCTGCGGATCTCATTCTGATGGGGTGGTTACGCACACGTCCTCTTCAAATTTTCTTGACTCAGAATTGGAGTGTGAAAATTCATTCGCTCGACGTAGACGTTCTCTTGTCGGATCAAGTGAAACAAGAGATTCAGACTTAGGCAAACATTCAGTGGTTAATTCAGGGAGTTCCGCTGCAGTTGCCGGATCCGAGTTTTACCATTATGATGGATGCCAGTCAAACAGGTTGGGGTGCATCATTAATCCCAACGGATTCGAAATGCCAGGGTCTTTGGGATCCGCAATTCCTGTGCAAGCACATAAATATCAAGGAAATGATGTCAATTTGGCTTGCGTTACGTCACTGGATGGACATTATTCACAATGCTCATGTCCAAATCCTATCCGACAATATGACAGTAGTGGCGTATATACGGAATCAGGGAGGCACTCATTCAGTTCCGTTGTTCAATCTAACGGAAAGAATCCTTCTGTTTGCGCTAGAACATCACGTTCTTCTTTCGGTTCGTCACATACCGGGTCGTCTGAATGTGCTAGCAGACTCCCTTTCACGAAAGGGTCGCTTGTTGCCGTCGGCGTGGACTCTCAACAAGTATTCAATCAGATTTGCTACCAATGGGAACGGCCAATGATAGATTTATTTGCGACACATCTCAACAATCAGTTGCAGACGTATGTGTCTCCGTGTCCGGATCCAAGAGCATTTGCAGTAGACGCTCTGTCGATCCCCTGGGACGGAATGATAGGATATGCGTATCCTCCAGCGCCGTTAATTCAACAAGTATTGCTAAAGATAAAACAATCTCAATGCAAGATTCTGTTGGTAGCATCTCTGACGCCACAGAGACCGTGGATAAATCTACTCAGGTGTCTGTTGTGGGACCTACCGCGAAAGCTTCCTCCGCGGGAGGATCTTCTTTCGCAGGGGAAATCGCGCCAACTTCATCACAACCCGCAAGGTCTCAACCTTCACGTTTTTCCGTTGTGCGGTCCTTCTTGCATGGCAAGCACTTTACAGGACGAGCAGTGGACGCGATTTCTAACTGTAGGAGGACCTCCTCTTCGCTAAACTATGCGGCTAAGTGGAAGGTTTTTCGTCGTTGGTGTAGGGATCATTCTGTAGATGTATTCGATCCCTCTATACCAGACATTGCAAACTTTCTAGTATACTTGTTTGACGAAATCAAACTGCAGCCTGTTACTATTAAGGGTTATAGGTCTCTGTTATCTGATACCTATGCACATCATGATAGTTTACAAATTGGATCTAATGTCTCTTTATCTAAGTTAGTTAGAAACTTCTCGATAAATAGACCCAGAACTCTTAGATTAATTCCTAAATGGAATTTAGCTTGGGTTCTTCTTAAATTGAAGGAAAAGCCATTTGAACCTCTTGGGACAGTAGATTTCAAATTCTTATCTTATAAGACAGCTTTTCTCTTAGCTTTCTCTTCTGCTAGAAGAGTCAGTGAGCTTCATGCACTGTCGGTGGATGATTCTCACTATCGTAGTGTCGGGAACACTATCACCTTCACTACTAATGTGGGTTTTTTAGCTAAGAATCAGGCTCCTAATAAATATCCGGAACCTATTGTTATTAAGGCTCTTCCGTCTTCAGGCGGGCGTAGGCCTTTACTCTGTCCTGTTAGAGCGTTACGTATCTATAAACAGAGATCTCAGTTCATCAGAAAGGGACGAAAACGTTTCTTTCTGTCTTTGATGCCTAATAGAAAGGACATTTCGGTCCATTCTATTGCTAGATGGATTCAATTAACTATCCGTACTGCTTATGAGAGTTTATCTTCTCAGCAGTCTGTGCTTAAGATTTCCGCTCATGAAGTAAGAGCTCTTGCTACTTCTTGGGCTTATGCTAATAGTGTTGCTATTACAGATTTAATGAAGGCTGCTTATTGGTCTCAGCCATCCACATTCACAAATTTTTATCTCAGAAATATTGAGTCCATTTCTGGAGACCTGCATTGTTTAGGTCCGTTATCTGTTGCTCAGAATGTCGTCCACTAAACAGTTGCAACTATAGTTATGCAGGCTTTCTGTTCCGGCAGTGACTCCGTCCGGCTGCCCTCTTCGCTCTGGGCTATTTGACCCAGGGCGAGGGGAGGGGGGGGGGGGGCGGGGGTGTTCCCTTAGGTCACCTGCTTTATAGTGAAAAGCGAGGGAATGCCTCCTCCAAGTCAGTATTTCTGAGTCGCTTCCGGGATGGTTTTAAAGAGTAATATTAATATTAAAATTCATTCATGTCTTATTTTTAAAGTGTAGCTTGGTGTGAAGCATTTGTATATGTCAAGTGTCAAACGGGCTTTAATATACAATACTCGGACACTTTTAAATGACTATAAAGAGTCTCAATTCTCTGGACTACTTTATTTATTGGCTTACTTTAAAAATAATTAGTATAAGGGATATACTGGATGTTAATAGTGAACATGAATATTATGGTGCTCAATTATTAAGGGTATTGTATCTTTCTAATTTAATATTAAATAAGAAAGATACATGTAAAGCCTAATACTCCTTTTCTCCTTAAGGGGTTATCTCTTTATTATATAGTTGAGCTTATTGGATTTTCCTCTATGTCCTAGGCCCTCCAGCCTGTTTACTATTCAGCTAAGTCTGGGTCATTGGTACAGTATAAAAATGTTAAAAAATTTATAGTAATTTATATATTTTTTATACTTACCAATGACCTAGACGGGGATGGCCCTCCCAGGAGTTGGGAACTCTTGCCTCCCCGCTGAGTACATAGCGCTGACCAGGCACTGCCAGTAAGAATGATAATTGGCGCCAATTTCGGGATGTCTGCGTCACTGCGCATGCGCAGTAGAGGCGTAGTATGGAGGTCCTTTAGGACATGATTTCTTTTTGTTTTGGATGCAAATTTTGGGGATTGGGGGGCAAAATTTGTTTTTGGCCCTGGTTTTGTTAGAGTTAGCACCAGCTAAGTCTGGGTCATTGGTAAGTATAAAAAATATATAAATTACTATAAATTTTTTAACTTTTGCATCATCGGTACAAAATGGCCGCTGGCAGCCATCTTGAATTTCGGACCACACCTAAAAACACTCGTTCCCGTCCCAGGGTCATAACAAAGGTACACAAGAAGTTTCGTAAAGATCGGTTCATAAATACGACCTCTAGCCCGAGCCATAGCCAATTGTTGACAGATGGACAGACGGACAGACGGACAGACGGACGACAGACGATGGGCCATGACAATAGCTCAAATTTGACTTCGTCAAAGTTGAGCTAAAAATGAATTGACACAGTGCGAGACTAATTTTACCAACCCAAATTTGTTCACATGGATTTGTTTGTTCCAATATACTGCAGAGTGCAACAAGACAAATCCATATGAATAATCTAGTACTGATGCTAACTGAATCAGAAGCACATCCCTAGACTATGGAGCCTTTTTAGTTGTGTGTACAGTGGAGCCCACTTAACTGGATCTTTCTTAATTGAATAGCCCAGTTAATTTGATATAATTTCCAAACACAAACCCATTTACCAAATCTTCAATATAAATTTGACCTGTTAACTGAATATAGGTTATTGAGTAAACTCCTGTTAACCTTTTACCTAACGAATCGCCTGCATCCGCCTGCGTAATATGCAAATTCAGCAGTTAAAAAAATATTATTTTTCAAAATATTTAAACAAAACCATATCATGTGACCCCTCGTTGGAACGAGCTCATCAAGCTCGTACCAATGAGGGGTCACATGATATTTTTTTGTTGACATTTTTTTAAAAATTTAAAAAAATGAAATTTAGAATAATAAATTTTCATATCGTCTGCATTGGGTAAAGGGTTAACTGAATAAAAAAAATATATCGAAAAATTACCCTGACATTCACTAAATTCGCCTTGTTTATAGACCTATTTTGCCTCAATACATCCATGACAGGCTTTTAATCTATCATATCTTGTTTGACAGTGTACAAACTGTATAACACTTTCCATATTTGGCATTATTTGCATTTGCATAGACATGTTCTATTTATAGAGTATGCATTCATACAATTTGATCCAGATTATTGATGTCGATAAATGTGGTGCAAGTTTTATTGGAAGTATAAGTGTGGCTCATTAAGCCTTTACCCAACAAATCACCTGCATCCGCCCATGTAATATGCAAATTCAGCAGCAGAAAAAATATTATTTTTCAAAAAATTTCAACAAAACCATATCATGTGACCCCTCATTGGAACGAGCTTGTTGAGCTTGTTCCAAAGAGGGGTCACATGATATGGTTTTGTTGAAGTTTTTTGAAAAAATTTAAAAAATGATATTTAAAATAATAAGTTTTGAAATTGTCTGTGTTGGGTAAAGGGTTAAAAATAATGCACAGTTGTTGTTTGTGGCGATCATTCATTGGAACAACAATGAAGGTAAAATTCTAAATCAAGCTCAATTGTGTCACATTGTTGTTCACTTCCGATTACTTTTGGGTAACTTCAATTATATTTTTTTGCAGGGTTGTATCTTATGAAAATTTGTCTGCATTAAAGTTTTTTTAATCTCAGATCTAAGGCCATACAAAAAAATGTAATTGATTCTCAGGCATTTTTTTTTTAAACGAATGAGGGAGGGCAGATTTTAATTTTATTTTTTATTTATTTATTCAATTGCTTCTTATGGAGATTTAATTCATTTGAGTATCGAGAATGCGTTAAAAACCTCTTAAATGTCTGTAGACGGCTATATACTACCCCTCCACCAACTGAGGATTGAAGCCCATGGGGTGGAGGAGGGACAGTTCATAGCCATCTTAGATGCTATGCTGAGCCCCAAAAACCTTACAATAAAAAGGAGAGTTTCCCAACTTGGTAAGGGGGGGGGGGGGTTGGTGTGGGGGGGGGGGGGGGGGGGGGGGGTAGGTACATACTGTGTAAGATAGTTATCTATTGCCCCTCCACCAGATTGGATCTCATGCCTCAATGTTCAGGAGGGGCAGAATATAACTGTTAAACAGATGATGATAGGGTGTAGCCAAAGAACATATAATAAAACAGAAGATTTCCCTGGAAGTGGGGGGGGTGCTTGGCCTCTCTGACAAGAGGGCTGTAGCCCACACTGGCCTTCACTTGGAGCCCCCCTGCTTGTCAGTGAGATCATAGACCCGTCCAGGTTTTTAACATGTGGGTCAAATTCACCAATACTTTTTAAAATGTCCCAACTTTGTTACTGGTTATAACTCCGCCCCCGAAATACTAACTCTCAGAGAATTCACTTTTAGATGAACCGAACTCACTTGCCACTTTGGGAATTCCAAACAACCTAAAATGGACAACCTACATCAACAAGATCTCAAAGAACGCTAAATCCATGTTTGGCTTTCTCAGAAATAAAGTAAGATTCATGCTACAGAGTTGTAAAAAGGCCTGAAAAGGCTGGCTATTTTGATGTAAAAATACAGATACAAATATAGATAGAGCACTCATGGATTTGGAAGTTACCTGAGCCAAACTTGTACTGCAACAAACTCACCCGATGCCTTCCCTAATAGCTGATTATTGTCAAAACTAAGTCAAAGGTTTTCCAACAAATCTTGAATTTATCATCTTACGATCACCTATCAGCTTTTCTGAAAACCAATAGTACATTTGGCAGAGTTGTGATATATCCAAGGTCACATTAGCAGCCGTTAGAACTGCTTTAGTTTTTAGTTTATGTTTTGTTTTAGCGTCCATTCTAACTTTTGAAATGGCCGGGTTATTTTATTGATTTCTTTTCCTATGTAAATAAATTTGCAAAAGCAAGTGGTCATTTAGTGTTTTTAGGTCTATCATAAAGACACACTGTTATTTGAGTGACCCTTTGTTTAAAGCAACTTTGTCAATTTCGAATCAACCATTTTTGAGCAATGGGAAATGCGTGAGACGTCCGTCAACTACTAAATCACTACAGGTACCAACTTCAAAATGTCAATAAAAACATCAAACACGGGTCATTATTTTCAATGCAGCAATGCCTGAGAATCAACTGCATTTTTTTTTAGCCCAAGTAATTTCGCATTGCTTCTGATGTCTTAACTGGTAGAGTGCTAGAAGCCACTATCAGGGCTTTAATATGAAGAGCAGGTACCCCAGCCTGAAGGTGTCATATTCTGTGGATGTGCTTCACATTATCTTAGAAGCGAAATTACTTAGTCTATATGGGTTTGCCTTGTTACAATTTATGGGAGAGTGCCTCTTGGCACTCTCCCATAAATTGTAACAAGGCAAAGACACATGAACAAATTTTGATAACCAAAAATAACTTAGCACTCTACCAGTTAAACTTTGCAGACAGTGGTTTTTATGCTCTTTCACTCACCCCTTAACTCTTTGAACACCAATGTCAAAATACTGAAAGTTTAAGGGGTAAATTTTTCCTGTTATGCAACTGTATGTAGACATTTTGACAGAGCTCAAAACAGCACTAGTTACAACATTTGGAGGCGAGGTTAAAATTGAGATATTTTTTTTACATCAGTGTGAAGAGGGTTAACTTTCGGCAAATTGGAGTGATTATTGAAGTGGACCAAGCCAGTGTCCTTCAAAGCCTTAACCCTTTACCTAACGAACTGCCTGCATCCGCCCACGTAATTTGCAAATTAGCAAAACACCAACAAAGCCATATCATGTGACCCCTCATTGGAATGAGCTCATCAAGCTCTTTCCAATAAGGAGTCACACGATATGGCTTTGTTGAATTTTTTTTTTAAATTTAAAAAAATAGTAATTAAAACAATAAATTATGATATTCTCTGCATTGGGTAAAGGGTTAAAAGAATGCTATTGGGTAAAAGATTTCAGGGATAATCATCGATCTTTTCACCTCCATTACAATCTATCAAGTATAACTATCTTTATGTTGCATATTTCTCTCACCATATTGTTTGAACTGATATACAACAAGAGCCTATTCATAACAATATGATAAAGGGAGCATGGTGGCTCAGTAGGTAGAGGTGCAGGCTGCAAGCTGAGACGTCCTCAGTTCAAATCCCATCTGCGGCAACCACGTTGTGTCCTTGGGAAATACACTTCACCCCCATTTCCCATGTGCGAGCATGATGGCATTGTGTACTAAGGTGTACTGCACATCGAGGGTGCACTTGTCTTCAACTAATGCTAACCAAGCCAGAAAATAATCAAACTGTCATCTACAAAATGAGGTCCCCAGAGGGTGAATTTAGTGATGCTACCCTGCACAGTAGGGTAGCATCACTAAATTTACCCTCTGTGAACCTCAATCTGAATAAGGGTCTCAAAACTAAACAGAAAGAGGTACCCAGAGGATAAATTGGCCCACTGTATGGGACAGCATCATCAAATTCCCCCTCTGGGGATCTAATTCTGCAAATGTCAGACTGCTTATTTTCAAGCTGGATGCAAACCCTGCTTGTGTGATGTTAGTGCGTTGGGGAGTATGACAGCTGCTCGGTGGTTCTCTCCGAGTACTCTGGCTTCCTCCACCCATAAAACTGTCCGACACGAGGTGACCCTGGCTGCCAAAAGTGTCGTTAAAGCCTAATAAATAAATAAATGACAGTATGATAATGTTTGTATTTCCATGTACTAACCTCCAACTGATAAGCGACATCTTGTCACTGCCCGTCCTGCTGTAAATTTACCCTCTGTGAACCTCAATCTGAATAAGGGTCTCAAAACTAAATAGAAAGAGGTACCCAGAGGATAAATTGGCCCACTGTATGGGGCAGCATCATCAAATTCCCCCTCTGGGGATCTAATTCTGCAAATGTCAGACTGCTTATTTTCAAGCTGGATGCAAACCCTGCTTGTGTGATGTTAGTGCATTGGGGAGTATGACAGCTGCTCGGTGGTTCTCTCCGGATACTCTGGCTTCCTCCACCAATAAAACTGTCCGACACGAGGTGACCCTGGCTGTCAAAAGTGTCGTTAAAGCCCAATAAATAAATAAATAAATAAATGACAGTATGATAATGTTTGTATTTCCATGTACTAACCTCCAACTGATAAGCGACATCTTGTCACTGCCCGTCCTGCTTTGGTTCTCACTACACACTTATAAACTCCACCATCATATGCTTTTGGACTAGTGACAGTTAATGTTGCCAGCATGTCTTCTGAAAAAGTAGTTCTTAAACGACTACCATCAGATATTAACTCCTCATTCCGATACCAGGATACTGTTGGCTGCTGGGAAGAATGTACTTGACAAGTGAGGACAATGGCTTCTCCTGGATTGTATGACATGTCCATCAGTGGCAATTTAAATACTGGAGCTGAAAAATAAATGAAGATTAAACGTATGTTTGCAAATGTCACACACATTCTTGAATATAAGATTAATTGTCCCTTCATTTAAAAAGAAGCTTTTGATGTGTTAACCGTTTATTTACCCCTATACTTTTCGAGTGTCACACCTCACCCAAAGGTATGGTTAGGATATGGTTAAGGTATGGTACCTGCTATGCAAATTTCTAGGTACACACCTTAACCACACCTCATAATTCTACCACACATCTTATCCGCATCTGGAAGAAACCACTCTAAATTCATATTTAGGCAAGGCACACCCCAAAGGTACCTCAAAAGTACACCAAGTACTCCACAGTCTATGTAGGCAGCCAAGACTTCCCTAAAAACAACTACAAAGGTCTTTAGAATGTAACTTGTGAGTTGACCCAAATACAGCATGTTGGGGCACCTGTTCACTTGCACAAAAAGTGATCAAAGTTGTAATTAGGCCTTTAACTGGTAGAGTGCTGGAAGGCAATATTTGGACTCATAAGTGCTGGTACCATAATTTAAAGGCTTAACCCTTTACCTAACAAATCGCCCTCATCCGCCCGCATAATATGCAAATTGAGCAGTTGAAAAATTAAATTTTTCAAAATATTTCAATAAAACTATATCATGTGACCCCTCATTGGAACGAGCTGTTTGAGCTCGTTCCAATGAGGGGTCACATGATATGATTTTGTTGAAATTTTTAAAAAAATAAAAAAAATATTTAAAATAATAAATTTTGATATCGTCTGCGTTGGGTAAAGGGTTAATATTCTGTGGATGTGCTTCATATTATCTTTGAAGTGATATTATTTTATCTGTAAGGATTTGCTTTGTACCAATTTATGGGAGCATGCCTTGTGGCCCTCTCTCATAAATTGTAACAAGGCAAAGATGCCCAAAGAAATTTTAAGGACAAAAAATAATTTAGCACTCTACCAGTAAGGGTTTAACCATTTACCCAACGCAGACGATATCAAAATTTATTATTTTAAATATTATTTTTTCAAATTTTTCAAAAAATTTCAACAAAACCATATCATGTGACCCCTCGTTGGAACGAGCTCAACAAGCTCGTTCCAACGAGGGGTCACATGATATGGTTTTGTTGAAATCTTTTGAAAAATAGTATTTTTTCAACTGCTGAATTTGCATCTTCCACGGGCGGATGCGGTCGATTCGTTGGGTAAAGGGTTAACATTGAATAAACAGCTGGAAGTGGTAATTTAACTTATGTGAAAATACCTCCTTCTACAGGTCCAACAGAAAGCATGCTGTCTTGGGTTTCCCTCTTCTTCTGTCTCTTGAGTTCTTCAGAAGCTGATTTCCATTCAAACTCTTTCTCCAAATAAGGAGACAAAATGTCTTCTTCTCTGTCAAGATCTGAGAGCGTTCTTCTTTCTTTGAGTGTTTTGAAAGCTTGATCCTCTGAACTCAAAATACTGTCTCGGTCATCATCATACAAGCTATCTGTATCATCAACGCCACCAGTACGTCTGTATTCACGGAGACGGAGTGTGTAATTTGTGTCCCTTGAAGGAATTAATCCAGTATCAGGACCATGTTGATAACGAGTCTGCCAGTCAGCCCATGTCTCCTCATCTAAGAACAGTCCATAGGCTTCAGAGTCTGGGAATACCATTTCACCTGTCTTTGGATCAATTTGTGCTTCCAGACTATCAGGACTTTCACTTCCCTTCATTATTCTATTCAAACTTCTCAAAGTCGCTATGTTCTTCATTGCAGATGATGACTTCTAAAAAAAGACAATTAAAAAACACAATAAATGGAACATCATTTGATGAAGTAACATTAAATATAAATGGTGTAGCAAGTTCATGAATTGAGCTGTGGCCGACAAAGCCTCGAATTCACAAACTTCATAAAAAAGTGGCACATTTGACATCTTTTCATCCCGTAAGACCACTGTTTGTAGACCATTTGCAAATTAAGCAGATGAATAAATTATAGTTTTCAAAATATTTCAACAAAACCATATCATGTGACCCCTCATTGGAACAACCTTATCAAGCTCATTCTTATGAGAGGTCCCATGATATGATTTTGTAGAAATTTTTTCAATTTGAAAAAACAATAATTAAAATATTTTTTTTTTATATTCTGTGCCTTAGGTATATTGGTTAACCCATTTCCCAACGTAATGGCAAAAAAACGGCCAGAGCTATTCTAAAAAATTGCCAATTAATTTTCATTATTTTTTAATTTTCTTCTCAAAAACATAGGTTATGACACCTCAATGGAATGAGCTTGACGAGCTCATCCCAATGAGGGGTCATAACCTATGCTTTTGAGACAAAAAATGAAAAAAATTACTTATTCAAGAATTTTGTTTGCAAGTGTCGTCTGCTTTTCAGGTCAGGTAAAGGGTTAACTAAAATGTATGATTATTCCATGTCTACAATATTTAATGTGTGCAAATGATGTAAAACAAAGAATTTATTAATAATGATGTAAGCGTACTGTTCATCCTGTGAGGCTGTTTTTTTTATAAATTCATTGTTTTGCGTCAATCCTTGCTTCTGATAGAAATGCAAAATCTTCAAATTATTAACAATTATCTGCAGGAAGGTATCCATACTCGCCAACTAAAGTAATCTGACTTACAATTTTAGTTTAAGTACTTTCAAGACTTAAAATGCAAAATTTGTACAAAATTCTTCTTCCATAATAGTCCAAGCTTGGATCCTAAGATCACAGAATAACAGGCCTTCGATTCTGGAAAACGATGGCGAGTGATATTTACCTTAACTGACATTTGACCCATGGGAGCGATCGCTCCTCCAAGAGAAATCGCACCATTTTATTGACAGGGCCGTTCAACGTGGATAATATGCAATAGATTTTTTCGAAGTAAAACATAATTTAACAGTCAATGTTCAGGAGCTGGATAATTCATCCATGTGGATGATTTGTCCCTGGGATGATTCACACCGATAAACATTTCGCCTCCAGTTCTTTGATAATTCACCCCTACTTATTTTTATATCAAATGTTCATAAGTTACGACATCCTCGTGTTGACACATAAGTGTCCAAGTCACTTCTGCTTGCTCTAGCTACATCAGAATCAGAGCAAGACTAATCAAAACAGTGTAAATTCAGCAACTCATTTCACGTAGGATTTGTAAAATCAATTTCGGAATATGATAATCCTTCATACTCCTAAAGTGACAGGAATTCGCCCCCGCATTTAATACCAACAAAGGGCACTTTGATCTTCCACGTCTTCATCACCACACTGTTTCTGCATTGTAAATGCTGCTGGTTGGGAAGAAGTGTTAACCATTTGGATGCTGTTTCATTCTGCGATTCAAAGTCGCACAAATTTCTTTATTTTTCGGTGTGAGCGACAAATCACGTGCTGCTTTCTCAATCTGTATGAACTGTGGGGAGCACGATCACTTGTCTCAAAATCAAAGGACTGGAATAATTTATTTCTCAGTCTTATGGTTCATATTTTAATTAATATTTTATTTGTAGTCAGATCAGCGATCAGCACTTATAAACACAGCCGTGTCCTCAACAAAGACATGTGTTTATGTGTACTCAGTGATTTTCAGAACACCATCATCGATCCAGCTGCGCAGTTATAAACGAATCACCACGGTCGCTTTAAGCCACTGATGGTAGGTCACAGTTCAATGAATATTTGTATGATAAAATCCATGACAGGTCTATAATTAACCCTTCACCTAATGAATCAGATGCATCCATCTGTATAATTTGTAAATTTAGCAGTTGAAAAAAATTATATTTTTCAAAATATTTCAACAAAACCATATCAATTGACCCCTCATTGGAATGAGCTCATCGAGGTCATTCCAATGAGGGGGCTATTGATGTGATGTTATTGAAATATTCTGAAACATTTGAAAAAAACTATAATTAAAACTAGGTGTGTGACTGTCCCTGGATGGGCCTATCAATACGCCCTGCCACAATGATTGACATACCACTAAAACATAAGTATCAGAGAAAATCTTCAGACAAAAGTTAGACCTAGCAGCAAATTATTCTAAGTAAAAAGGGGCATAACTATGGCAAAAAGCACTGGTGCACAGGTTCCCATGGTGGTGAACAGGCATACTAAGTTTCAAAGGGATTGGCCTTCAAACATTGGAAAAAATCTTCAGACAAACTTATGTCTATGGCTGGATAAATGGACGTTCTTACTTGTGGGGTTTTTCCCCATGTTAAACCCTAACCCCACAAGGTCAACAAATTAACCCCAGAGTGCAAAAAATAACCCCACAACTGGCCACTGTACTAACCCAACCCCACAACTACCACTGACCCTAAATTGTAAACTCCACAATGTACCTCTGCTAAGACTGGACAAATTGACAGATGGATGGATGGATGGATGGATGGATGGATGGATGGATGGATGGATGGATGGATGGATGGATGGATGGATGGATGGATGGATGGATGGGCAGACTGACATATGGATAGATGGACAGACTAACAGATGGATGGATGGACAGATGGATGGGTGGATGATTGGATGATGGACAGATGGATGGATGGATGGATGGATGGATGGATGGACAGACAGATGGATGGATGGACATTCTTACACGTTCTTACTTGTGGGGTTTTTCCCACGTTAAACCCTAACCCCACAAGGCCAAAAAATTAACCCCACAGTGCAAAAAATAACACCACAAGTGACCACTGTACTAACCCAACCCTACAACTACCACTGACCCTAAATTGTAAACTTCACAATGTACCTCTGCTAAACCTGGATGGATTGACAGACGGATGGATGGATGGATGGATGGGCAGGAGGTAGGTGGGTGGGTGGGTGGACAAGATGATTCCAGTATATCCCCCCCCCCCCCCACAACTCATTGCAGTGGGAATAAATTTTGATATCCTGTGGTTGGATAAATGGTTAACTAAAATATGACCATATAACACGTTAGGCATAAGAATGTTAAAAAATCTGTTTCTCAGGCCCTCCCACATGGTCCATTTGGCTGCCGCATGCTCTTTTTTTATAACCAATGCAAACTTGAAAAGAATAAAAATTAAATGGTTTATGTCTGATATTTTACCCAAGTTAATAAAATTGATAAATTTGGCCCTTGAATGCATCAAGGCTTTGCAATGCTTTAGCATTGCAAAGCCTTGTTGCACTTAACCCTTTGACACTTTGGTACATCTTATGACGTACGAAATCAAACAGCGTGTTGATATTTTGTGGACATTTGTTTTGTTATTATTTTTTGTTCCTATTTTCTCCTGGATAGTGCTTGATGACAACTGTAGAGCAAAATGTTATCGCAGCTTAAAATAAAAATATAATCCTACATTCAAAATTTCTTAACTGGTTGAGTGCTAGAAGCCACTATAAGGACTTTAAAAAAATGAGGATACCAGAGTAAAAGCCAACCCTTTCTTTGCTTATATTTCATATTCAGTAAAACACAAATAATATTTTGTTTACATAAATTTGTTTTATTACAAATTATTGGAGAGTGTCTGTGGGCACTCTCCAATAATTTGTAATAAAACAAGTTTTGAATAATAAATTCAGACCACCAAAAATAATTTAACCCTCAACAAGTTAATCACTAATGTGAAAAATATCTTGTTATTTGTACTTTCCGATGTTTGAAGTCACACTTTGAAAAACATTGAAGAAACTGAATTCCAACTGACGTTTAAATGTCAGGATAATTAAAGTCTCAAGGGGTTAAGGGACAAAATACACCACCACCCATGCTATTCTGAAGATTATGAGGCCTAAAACATAAAATAAACCAAGAACATGAACTTTTGATGGCAAAGAAATAATTACAAAAATATAAAATAAAATATAAAACCGCCCACCGCCCAAACAAAAAAATGGCCTGAGAAATAGAAGATTTACTTTGTGGGGCCTTATTCAACCATTCTCAGGATTCCAAATTGAGCAAAACCTGAGATTGTTTATACCGCATTTCTATTGAGGAATAACTATATTATTTATTTATTTATTGGTGTTTAAGATCACATACTTATGCACAATGACTAATCGTGACTGTGACAGTTTTACTGGTGGAGGAAGCTGGAGTACCCGGAGAAAACCACGAGCAACGACAAGCAGCTGTCAGCTCTCCAACATCGTAACTCTGAACTGCGGCACAGGCAGGGTTAGATTGGTTGAAGATATGCGCACCATTGACGTGCAGTACGCCTTAGTACACAGCGTCATCATGCCCCATGTAGGCAATCAGGGTTAAGTGCCCTTGCCCAAGGACACAACGCAGGAGCGCAAATCAGTCACTGAAATGGTCACCCATCCAACTACTAACCACGCTCGATGTTGCTTAACTTCGGTGATCTGACGAGAACCAGTTACTGCGATGCCACCGCACCCCCAATATCCATAACCATATTGTGTGCAACTTTTATATGCAAATTCTTTATCATACCTCTAGAAAAAACATTTGCCTTCTACTTGCATTTGGAGGCGCGGTGGCTCAGTTGGTAGAGGTGCAGGCTGCAAGCCGAGAGGTCCTCAGTTCGAATCCCACCTGCGGCAACCGCGTTGTGTCCTTGGGCAAGACACTTCACCCCCATTGCCTACATGGGGGCACGATGACGCTGTGTACTGAGGCGTACTGCACGTCGATGGTGTGCATGTCTTCAACCAATCTAATCCTGCCTGTGCTGTGGTGTAGAGTTCAGAGTTACGATGCTGGGGAGCCGACAGCTGCTCGTCGTTGCTCGGTGGTTCTCTCCGGATACTCCGGCTTCCTCCACCCGTAAAACTGTCAAGGTCACGATTAGCCATTGTGCATAAGTATGTGACCTTAAACACCAATAAATAAATAAATAAATCTACTTGCATTTAAATTACAAAAAGTAAATCCTTGCTAATTAAAGGTTTGTTTGTTTACTGGGGTTTAACCCTTTATCCAACAAATCGCCCGAAACCGCCCGCGTAATATCCAAATTCAGCAGTTGAAAAAATATTATTTTTAAAAAAAATTCAACAAAACCATATCATGTGACCCCTCATTGGAATGAGCTCACCGAGCTTGTTCCAACGAGGGGTCACATGATATGGTTTTGTTGAAATTTTTAGAAAAATTTAAAAAAAGGATATTTATAATAATAAATTTTGGTATCGTCTGCATTGGGTAAAGGGTTAACAAGACTTTCAACAGCCAACGTCACATCACGTGGGACTGTTGTCACTCTTAGGGGTCTGGACAAATTTTTTGCTTACCCACTAGACCACCACCTGCACATTGCCAGTAGCTAAGCAGTGACTTCTAGTCAAATCTTGGCTGGCCATTTAGGCAGGATCTCCTCATGATTGCATATTAACCCTTTACCCAATGAATCGCCCGCATCCGCCCACGTAATATGCAAATTTAGCAGCTGAAAAAATATTATTTTTCGAAAAATTTCAACAAAACCATATCATGTGTCCCCTCTTTGGAACGAGCTCATGATATGGTTTTGTTGAAATTTTTTTAAAAAATTTAAAAAATGATATTTCAAATAATAAATTTTTAAATCATCTGCGTTGGGTAAAGGGTTAAGAGTGGAGAATGCTGTAGTGCAGGGAAAGAATAATCTAACTCTGCACAAGCAGCGATAGCAGCAGTTAAAGGCAAGAGCACCATTGTTACGCAGTATGCCTTAGTGCCATCGTGCCCCCCTCCCCCCCCCCCCCATCATATGGTAATCAGGATTAAGAGTCTTTCCCAAGGACACAACACAGTTACCACTGGTCAGGATCGAACTGTTGACATTTCAATTTAAAGTCCAATGCTCTGACCACGGAGGCACCATGCTAATCAAATAATTAGACAAACAAGAGGCCCCATGGGGCTTGAGGCACACACTGACCATAGTTGTTTAAAGAAGGATTTTAATTAGCATCTATGGCTAGTTAACACTACAGAGGAATGAAGTTATTTAATTATTTATAACTCTGTTGACCATACCAGATGATTTTTTTTCTAATATCGGCATACTACCACAGAAATAATGCTAAGATTTTCAGTAAAGTAGAACTAGGGAGTCCACATATCAACGTAGGGACTTGAACTTGAACAGACCTGAAGGATGTTTTATACCAAATATCAAAATATTCTGACTAGTGGTCAGGAGAAGAAGATTTTGAAAATATTACAAATTTTGCACTATGTTAAAATATGTCCACCCCCCCCCCCCCCCCCACCACTCCCCATAGGGAACACAAATATCAACTCAGGGACTTTATTTGAACAAATTGAATCTGAACCCTCTAAGGATGCTGTATACCAAATATCTAAAGATTCTGATTGTATCTCAAGAATCTGATTTTTAAAGATTTAGCTCCTGGGGTTTGGAAGTTGTATGCATTAACCCTTTACCAAACGAATCGCCCGCATCCGCCCACATAATATGCAAATTCAGCAGTTGAAAAAATATTATTTTTTCAAAAAATTTCAACAAAACTGTATCATGTGACCTTTCGTTGGAATGAGCTCGGTGAGCTTGTTCCAACGAGGAGTTACATGATATGGTTTTGTTGAAATATTTTTAAAAAATGATATTTAAAATAATAAATTTTGATATTGTCTGCGTTGGGTAAAGGGTTAAGCAAGATTATTCAATTAAGATTAAATTAAGTGAGCTTCATTCTACACAAATGTTGCAAATTATCAAAATTTGCATATTTAATTACTCTTGATACCAGTATATTTTGGGCAAGAGGTACTATTCAACTAATAGGAATCTGGATCGATGGTGCCTGTAATTTGTTCTGTAAAAAGAAAATGCATCAAAGAGATGAAATAATATATTAATTGTCAAATTCTCACATCTACACTATTCCCTGAAATACTAAATACTATCGACACATTCACCATTCAACTACTATAAATGCAAAATAAACAATATTTCAATTCTGACTGAAATAAAATGCAACAAAATAAAATAAAAAGCGATTTTTCTAAAGCACTCAATCCAATGAGACAGATGCGATTTTAACTCATCCACCAGAAAATAACAAAAAATGATGAATGACTTGCAGGAAGGGTGGACAGTGTAAGCTTGTTTACTGGGTAATGACAACAAAAACTTACATCTTGCAACAAGAGCTGCTTCGGAGGCTGCCAAATATTTTTATTCCATAGGAACTGTCCCTTTAATGAAGGGAATAAAAATGATATTTGACGTACCCAAGCTATGTACACACCAGCAAATTATAAAATTTTTATCAATGTTTTAACTGATATGAGTCAATGTAAAAAAAACTGCACAAAAATTAGGTTTCACTCATAAAATCTTGATTAAAGTTGGTTTGATGCAAAGTGCATGTAGTAGTGAGAAGAACATACTTTCTACAGTATAGCTGCCATGGACGAGTCACATTCCACAGGTCGGCAATATTTCCACAGATGCGATATTATTAGATTCCAAACACTAGAAGAACATACTTTCTACAGTACGGCTGCCATGGACGAGTCACATTCCACAGGTCGGCAATATTTCCACAGATGCGATATTATTAGATTCCAAACACTAAGTATAGGAATAATCATCAAAAATTTAATTAAAGAAGCACTGGGTTATACCCGGTGCTTCATTAATTAAAAGTTTGCTGTTGATGATTCTTAATCCCTAGTAAATGCGTGCATGGACATCACTGTCCACATGTGAATTACCGTATTTACTCTATGTTTTGGAACAGCTAAAAATAATTATTTTCACAGGTGTCCCAATTCTTAGAAAATAGGGAAAGAACACAGCCTGGTCTTGATTTGATGCTGAATAAAGTTGTGTGGGATTAGTTTTCCATCTCTATATATGAAAATCGGCGTCCAATTTTTTTTTATATTTTCATTTTTTGCTTCCAAAACATAGCTTATGATCCCTCATTGGAATGAGAGCATTGTGCTCGTTTCAATGAGGGATCATAAGCTATGTTTTGGAAGCAAAAAATGAAAATTTTTAGTTACTCAAGAATTTTTTTTATGAGTGTCGTCTGCTACTACTGACGAGCCAACTGGAAACAAATCTCCTGAATGTCCCAAACTTTGGAGCATAAAAACATATAGTTTTCTGGAAAAAATGTGTGTCCAAAATCATAGAGTGTCCCAATACATAGAGTAAATATGGTATGCCCAGTCCATGACAACTGTATCTTTGACATATAAAATAAAGGACAGCAGATGGCAACTTGATTGATATCAAGACTGGTTTTTGGATGAACTTCGGTTGAAATTTATGTTCCACTACACCATGTTTATATCATTAGAGTAAGGCCATCACAAGTACATGGACAGCTCAAATATTGCTATAACTTTCCTGGTTTAGGTTTTTAAGCCTGCATTTTATGTTTTTCATTCAACAAAGGTGTGTTCTTTGAGAAATATCAATGAATGTTATGTTTATCAAACTTTTGTTTTTACTTTTTTGTCTTACTGAAATGTGAGCCAGTTTTGATGTTGACTCATATATCTTCAGCCATGTTACCTGCATATTTCAAACTTGAATGTTCCCTCTGCCCTACTCTCTTTTCATTTCCCTGAAAATATTTAGGAACAAACTGCTTGGTAATACCTTTTGATGTACACTTCAGTCTGATCAAACTAGTATTCAAAATATGGCTCTCAATACAGTGTTTGCTCATCATTTTCTTGTCATCAAATCCAATTATCTCAATAATACATATTTATTTATTGGTGTTTAAGGTCACATATTTCTACACAAAGGCTAATCGTGTGACTGCAACATACAGATAAAGTCAAGTTTAGTCAATCATTTAGGCCTAAAAAATATAAGAAATCTGTTTCTCAGGCCCTCCCACATGGTCCTTTTGGCTGCCACATGCTCTCTTTTTATAACCAATTTAAACTTTAAAAAAATCAAAATTAAATGGTTTATGTCTGATATTTTACCAAAGTTAATAAAATTGATGAATTTGTCCCTTGAGTGCAAGAAGGCTTTGCAATGCTTTAGCATTGCAAAGCCTTCTTGCTCTCAAGGGACGAAATACACCACCACACATGCTATTCTGTAGATTATGAAGCCTAAACTTGAACCAAGAACATGAACTTTTGATGGCAAAGAAGTAATTACTGAAATAAAAAATAAAATGAAAAACCGCTCACCCGCATGCAATTTTACAAATAATGGCCTGAGAAACAGAAGATCTACTTTGTGTGGCCTTATACCCATATTGCTTATTTTAGAGGATTTCCACCCCAAGCATTAGTGACTGAGCCCAATTTTACCAGTAAAACAGAGCTTGTTTAGCACAATAAATTAGCATCACTTAACTTCCCAGGGTTTCTATGGGAGATTCATATACATTATAATACTGAACATCACTGCTTTAGACACTGAAAATGAAACAATTAAGTTTTAGATTTGTTTATTCTCAATCACAAAACTTCAAGTTCCATGCTGTTAAGTATCATCACTTCCACGCTAAGAGAGAATTCTGGGTATTAATATGAGTCACTTCTTGTTACACCTGTTTTTCATTTAAACCTTTAGCCCCCCCATATAAGGGGTGCAGTGGCTCAGTAGGTAGAGATGCAGGCTGCAAGCCAAGAGATTGGTTCGAATCCCTCCTGTGGCAACCGCGTTGTGTCCTTGTACAAGACACTTCACCCCATTGCCCATGTGGGGGCATGGTAGTGTTGTGTACCAAGGCGTACTGCACTTCAATAGTGCACTTGTCTTCAACCAATGCTAACCCTGCTTGTGTGGAGATAGTACGTTGGGGAGCTTACAGTTGCTCGCCATTGCTCAGTGGTTCTCTCTGGCTTCCTCCACCCGTAAATCTGTCATGGTCATGATTAGCCATAGTGCAGAAATATGTGACCTTAAACACCAATAAATAAATAATTTAGCCCTCATACATCCACAAACTGCCCCTTTTATATTGCTCTGAAAAAGTGGTTCCAAGTGTATTCTTCCTTGAGAACTTTATCAAAATATGGTATTTATTTATTGGTGTTTTTAAGGTCCATACTTATGCACAATGGCTAATCATGACCGTGACAGTTTTATGGGTGGTGGAAGCTGGAGTACCCAGAGAAAACCACCGAGCAGCGACGAGCTGCTGCCATCTCCCCAACATCGTAACTCCGCGCTTCAGCACAGGCAGGGTTAAATTGGTTGAAGACATGCGCACCATTGACGCACTTAGTACACGGCGTCATCGTGCCCCCATGTGGACAATCGGGGTTAAGTGCCTTGGCCAAGGACACAATGTGGGAGTCCGAATCGATCAGATGGTCACCCATCCGAGGACTAACTGGGCTCGACGTTGCTTAACTTCGGTGATCTGACGAGAACCGAACTCTATGGTAAGATACATTTCAATCGACAGTGTTTTTACATCATTGTTGGCTGCCTGAACAGGTAGCTAACAATAATGTAGAAAAACTGTTAACACCTTAAATGCTGCTGACGGGTATTCCTGCCCAGGACACAAAATTTCTTGCCACTGAAATAAATATAATTTGGTGACATTTAACCAAACTTCCTCCCTGTAAATTGAACAGAATTTTTTATCAATGACTTCTTGTGTCAAATTTAGATGAATTTTTCATCAAATCTAGTCATGGATGCTTCATAGCAGCCATGACTAGATTTGATGAAAAATATTTTTAAAATACTTAGCGTGGTAAGAGTTAAATCATCTGCAGCTGTATACATGTATATACGGTAGTTATTATTTATTTATTTATTGGAGTTTAATGACACTTTCAACAGCCAGGCTCACCTCGTGTCAGAGTTTTAAGGGTGGCAGAAGCCCAGGGAACCACCGAGCACGTCGAGCCCGGTTAGTCACCGGATGGGTGACCGTCTTGAGCGATCGATCCGGACTCCTGTGTTGTGTCCTTGGGCAAGGCACTTAACCCCGATTGTCCACATGGGGGCATGATGATGCCATGTACTAAGGCATACTGCACGTTGGTGGTGCGCATGTCTTCAACCAATCTAACCCTGCCTGTGCTGCAGTGCAGTGTTACGATGTTGGGGAGCTGGCAGCTGCTCGTCGCTGCTCGGTGATTCTCTCCGGGTACTCCACCTTCCTCCACCCGTAAAACTGTCATGGTCATGATTAGCTATTGTGCATACGTATGTGACCTTAAACACCAATAAATAAATAAATAAATATAAATAACCACTGAGCAATGGTGAGCAACTGTCAGACTCCCCAATGTACTCCACACAAGCAGGGTTAGAATTGGTCAAAGACCCGTACACCATCGACGTGCATTACTCCTTAGAACACAGCACCACTGTGCCCTCACATGGGCAATTGGATGAAGTGCCTTGCCCAAGGACACAACACAGTTACCCCGGGTGGGGATTGGACCATGGACCTTTTGATTTGAAGTACAAGGCTGTAACCACTGAGCCATCATGTACGGTAATTATTATCGTAAAATTATTCCGAGGACTTGATGGTTAATAATTGTGAGTAACAGTGAACTTTCAGTCTGATGTTATTAAGATGTGAAGATTAATTTTAGTTGATAGTTGGTCAAAGTAGTCATTCTAGTAGCAAGCAAGACCACCTGTGGAAGTGGACACTGGTGACCGCATTAAATAAACCAAGTCATTTTGTAAAACTTGACATCAGTCAAAATAAAATAACAACCAAGATAACCAGCACAAGTGGACATTGGTCACAGTGTTATAGCATGACAACCAAAGGCAAATGGCCCTAATTCACAGTATCATTATAGCAACCAAAACACCCAATGCAAGTGGGTATCAGTAACTGCATTATAGCAAACAAGACAGCTCATGCAAGTGGACATCAGTCACAGAATTATAGCATTCAAGACAGTCAATGCAAGTGAACATCAGTCAACGTATTCTAGAAATCAAGACAACCAGTGCACGGGGACACCAGTCACAATACCATATAGCTGCCAAGATAGCCAATGCCTGTGGACATCAGTAACTGTATTATAGGAACCAAGACAACCCATGCAAGGTGACACCAGTCACAGTATTATAGACATACAGATTATCATGATAATGTGCATGTCCTGTGATTTGCATCACATTCTCGGTGGTGTCCAGAATGGGATCACATTGAGCCGGCTTTGCCGGCGAGTTGTGATCCAATTCTGGACACCACCGAATCTGATGCAAATCACAGGACATGCACATTATCATGATAATTCATTTATCTAACAATTTTGTCACATAAACAGATTAAATTATTAATAGAGTTTTGGGACATAATGTTGGGGGAGAATAAGTTTTTAAAAAAAACCCATATTTTATGGAACAAAATTGTTGTGTACTTTAACAAGCAATGAGTAACGCGATCACTGCAAATTTTCAAAGTTGCGTGCATTGTAAAATTATTCACTCTCAATGTCACTTCATGTGATGATACGCTTGAATTTACAAGTGTGTAATATTTAATCATGCATTTTCTATTTATTTTGTGTGTGTGTGTGTGGGGGTGGGGTGGGGTGGGGTGGGGTGGGGTGGGGTCATTGGCTATTAATAGTTCTGTCGCTAATTGTAAGGAATTTTGTTTTGTTTTGTAAGCGATCAGCTGAGTCGATCACTGATACACACATAGAATGTATTGATACGCCTGTTATGACAGCCCACTGCGTTCCCGGAAATGAGTTGCCTATATGATACGGAAACAGAATGAGTCGTCTACATGATACAGAATCGGAACACATTGTGTGATACGTACCGTTTCTCGTGGTTTTCAAGCCAAAATGTATATGATTGTTAGATAAAAATGTATAGCAGTCACAGTATTATAGGTACCAAGACAACCAGTGGCAGTGGATATCAGAAACTGTATTATAACAACCAAAACAAGTAGGCATCAGTCACTGTATTATAGACAAATGTATATCGGTCACAGTATTATAGGTACCAAGACAACCAGTGGCTGTGGATATTAGAAACTGTATTATAAAAACAAAGACAACCAAAGCAAGTGGACATCAGTCACTGTATTATAGACAAATGTATATCGGTCACAGTATTATAGGAACCAAGACAACCAGTGGCAGTGGATATCAGAAACTGTATTATAAAAACCAAGACAACCAAAGCAAGTAGGCATCAGTCACTGTATTCTAGACAAATGTATATCAGTCACAGTATTATAGGAACCAAGACAACTAGTGGCAGTGGATATCAGAAAGAAATAAAAAGATATAAAGAAGACCAGATGTGCGAGATCATCGTGTTTGATCTGGTTTCATCAATGAAATGTGATATGACAACCCATATCAGTAGACTGTTATAATACAGTGAAACCCTGTTAATTGAATAGCCACTTAACCTGGCAAGAAATTACCCTGACTCTCCCCATTTTTCCTTTGTTTATAGACATATTTGGCCTCAGTGCATCCAATACAGGCATTTAATCTATTATATCTTGTTTAACAAGATCTAATAGAATAAATGCTAGGTTTATCTCCAGAATACAGGAAAATGACACAATCCCTGTTAATTGAATACTCCTGTTAACTGAATAATTTTCATTGGCAAAGTGGCTATTCAATTAACAGGGTTCCACTGTATTATAACAGTCTACTGATATGGGTTGTCATATCACATTTCATTGATGAAACCAGATCAAACATGATGATCTGGCAGATCTGGTCTCCTCAACAAGATGTACAATAACAATCCATATTAATTGACTGTTGTAATAATTTTATGATATCACAGTGACTTGTAAAATAATTGAATAAGAAATCCAAAATGTAAACAAACAAAATATAATGGAATGTTTGTCCAGATTTTTCAGAGGAAAGGCACTCCAGTTTTTATTTCACATTCATAAAGCTGTCACCTCCAAGATCTTCATATGTTAGTGACATCACGTGAGCCTCGTTTTAAGGCAGGAATGATAAGAATTTGGAAACAGGAGACTCTCGCTTTTATGGATAAACTACAGTGATATTAATTTGCTACTTGCAGTAGTCAGATAATAACCATGATACTATAGGCTCAGATAAAAACTATTAAAAGGAAGATAATATGATACAAACTTAAAAGAAGTAATAAAAAAGTTCTCACAAAATAAAGATAGAAAATAAAGGTGATGCTAAAAATATAAATATAAAATGTGGGCTGTTCAAAAATCATAGATTTACTGGTGATTAACCCTTCACCCAACGCAGATGATATCAAATTTATTATTTTAAATATAATTTTTTAAAATTTTAAAAAAAATTCCAACAAAACCATATCATGTGACCCCTCATTGGAATGAGCTCAATGAGCTCGTTCCAATGAGGGGGTCACATGATATGGTTTTGTTGAAATATTTTGAAAAATTTAATTTTTTCAACTGCTCAATTTGCAAATTATGCAGGCGGATGCGGGCGATTCGTTAGGTAAAGGGTTAAAAAAGATGAAAAAAAAGTCTCAGCATCTAAAGCTACAGAGAGCATCCCCAAGCAACTTACTCCATCTTTCTGTTTATTGAAGTGCTGAAAATGAAAATAATTATAATGAAATATATTTAGATTAGACAAAGATTAACTCTCGGCAAACTGATGTGAATATAAAATTTCAAGTAGAAACAAGGAATTTAACCAATTAAATCTTGTTTGACTGAGATCAATGAGCTCTGCCAAACAAGGTTAAACTCTTAAGGCCCCACAAAGTAAATCTTCTGTTTCTCAGGCCACATTTTGTAAAATTGCATGTGGGCAGGCAGTTTATTTTATTTTTTAATTTTATAATTATTTCTTTGCCATCAAAAGTTCATATTCTCGGTTTGTTTTATGTTTTAGGCGCCATAATCTACAGAATAGCATGGGTGGTGGTGTTTTTCATCCCTTGAGTGCAAGAAGGCTTTGCAATGCTAAAACAGTATTGTTGCACTCAAGGGACAAATTTATCAATTTTATTAACATGGGTAAAATATCAGACATAAACCATTTAATTTTTACTTTTTTAAGTTTACACTGGTTATAAAAAGAGAGCATGTGGCAGCTAAAAGGACCAAGTAGGAGGGCCTGAGAAACAGAGTTTTAACTTTTTTATGCCTAAATTCCTCTTGGTATATTATGATAGAATCAAGCAAATATAAAATTTCCAACCAAATCGAATATTGAATGAAATATATTCCCAAAAATATAGACAGTCTCGTATTTTTCAGTTGGTTATTTATTTTATTTATTTATTGATGTTTAAGGTCACATACTTATGCACAATGGCTAATCGTGACCATGACAGTTTTATGGGTGGAGGAAGCCGGAGAACCCGGAGAGAACCACCGAGCATCGACGAGCAACTGTCAGCTCCTCAACATTCTCTGTTCAAGCTCCGCTCAAGCAGGGTTACAGCGGTTGAAGACATATGCACCATCGACGTGCAGTACGCCTTAGTACACGGTGTCATCGTGCCCCCATGTATGCAACCGGGATAAAGTGCCTTGCCCAAGGACCTGACGCGGGTCGTCCCGGTCGGGGATCGAACTCGGGACCTCTACCATTTTCAGTTGGTAACCCATACTGAGGCTAGACATGTTAAGTCTAACTATTTTAGAGTGAGTCTCACTATGTTCAGGAATAATTTTCTGTTAAATAAGCCTGAAAATTGGGAATTTCAACAGAATGTCACTATTCAAGTCAATGCATTTTATTTTTTAAGCCATCTAAACATTAAAATCTCACTATTTTTGCTCAGAAACCTCACTACTTGACAGTTTCTCAGCTTGACATATCTGATTTATACAAGGAGCATTGTGAAGATGAAGTGGGGTGTAAGCCTGATTCAGACATGTTAACTCTCCTGGAATGCCTGGGAAAATCCTGTAAATTTAGTGTAGTTTCTGGCCTCCTGGAAGGAAATCAGTTTTTGACAAAAATCACGGAAAATTGTGCAGTTGAACATTTTTCAATTTCCAGACGTTTCATGTCAAATAATAGGCCTTCAAAGCTCTGATCATGATGAATTAAACAATAAAATATGTATACAAGTGAATTGTATTTAATAAAAGAGCCCTTTATTATAAATATTTCACTTATATCCACGTTTTTTTTGTTTTTTATTCATTTCAATTTTGCTGTGTGGTTAATTTACGAGTGCCGAAGTGAAAATAGGTGACTTAAGTACATCACTATTGACATCCACCTTTACTTAATTCATAATTCCTGGTGAATAAAATGTACGCAAAAGAATTAAAGAATTCATATTTCTTTATTTGGTTCAAACATCCACTCATTTTTAATTCAATTATCCACTCGATTTGTGATCCACTATACAGTATAAAATGGGTCAATTTGCTTGGTAAAAATTCACCTTGCTTCCGTGATATGCCAAAAAATTATGGCTTAAAATCGATACACAACAGACGTATTTTGTTATAGTCAATAACACTGATCATTGTGTTTCATGAGTAACAGTTGAGACGTCTATTCCCGGAAAGCTTTGAATGTTATTTGCACAGTTCAAAACAGAATTATGAATTACTGATGAGTAGAAAAAAAACGTCCCTTCACAGAAATTGGTGCATATAAAGAAACACCACAAACAACACTAAATGCCTATAAAGAAACACCACAAACAACACAAAATAAGTGGAAGTTGGATTAAATTGCGTGAGTCATGAAAAATGGAATTACATTTTATTGCCCATTCTGGAAGAGTATTATTAATTTTAACCACAGGTTGTGGTGGTGATAATGGTGTGTGTGCACACAGGAGAGGGAGGGGGCTTGGCTGGAAGGGGAGTGGTGAAAAAAGAGGGAGATGAAGTATCTGAACCAATGATTTTTTAACATGGCATTAAGGGCATCAGCAAATTTTTAACTACTGGGTGCAAACTGGTGCAGGTAGTGGTCCAAGAGCTGAAAACTTTGAGTTCTTATGTATACTGTTTGCGCACATAAGTTTCCCTGAAATTCATCTAATTTCCCTGAAAATCACCCTCAAGTTCCCTGAACAAATTTTTCTGAGGTTAACATGTCTGGCCTGATTTGTTCCGACTGTGATGGCTTAAGTTCTGACTGATAAAATGTTCCTTCTACACAATTAAGGCATGCCTTCATCAAAGGCATGTGTTAATGATGTAGTTGGAAAATTAGCCAGTCTGGATTATATTTTGTGCATTGCTTTTGTTAAGCATATTTGAAAATCCATAATCGGCCCTCTGATTTTGACTCAAATATGCAATTTCAAATCAACTTATTTTTTGACTATTGAAAAGAAGGATCATACACTATGGGAAAGATTTGTAGCTTAAAATTTTGTTATTTCAAAATCATTGGACAGAGGGTTAAGGCAAACTTCTAAGCAAGACTTTAATGTATTACATCAGAAAATGCTGGTGAAAAATATGAAATAAGTAGAAGTCTTTAAATATCTTGATCTCACTCTGCAGAAAATGCTGGCAAAAAAAATGAAATATGTAGAACTCTTTAACCCTTTGAATCCGTGAGACCGATTTTTCTATTTTTTGGGCTAAGGTAATTAATTAAGGGCATTGATGATAAAATAATAATAACAGTCTGATCGCTACTCAGAACAGGTAGTGTCTTGCAATCTGATTCAGATGGCAGATTTCATGCATTAATTAAAGGTGAATACATGTTGAATTATTGCTGGAAATGATCAGTATCCACTCAAAAAACACTAGATTTTCTTTTCATTATATGTTTTTAGAACAATTTGATAATTTTCAGTGATAATTTGACTCATATTCACCTTAAAGTGATGCTTTGAAAGCCACCATTTTGATTGGTACCATGAAAAGTGAAAATTTCTATATCTTCACAGTAGGGAATACGATTTCTATCTTTCCACAATTTTTTCAATAATCTATCATTTGGTGTATAATATGTTAGCATGTTATGTTCCAATGAAAGTGAATCATTCAAAATAGGAAGTACATTGCAAATGATAAGAACATTTTTGATTTTTTCACTCTTAAAGGCCTAATTCTGACTTGAATCACTTTTTTGCAAGAAAACAGATGTGCCAATTATGTGTGCTCTTGACATGAACTTGTAAAGTCCATTCAAAGTTCCCTGGTCATGGTTTCTAGACAAGACATACCTTGAAACAACTGCAAAACCACTAGATGAAGATTGTGAAAGTGTAGTTTTTTTATTGAGGTTTAACAGCACTTTTGACAGCTCAGGTGACATCATGTCAGGATGTTTTACAGGAGGAGGAAGTACCCATAAAGAATCTCCGAGAGTTGGTAACAGTTAGACTTCCGAGCATAAGTCTAGCCTTAAGAGTTAAACCAGTGTTCTTGAATTTATTTATTTGAGTTGAACGACACTTTTGACAGCCAGGGTCACTTCATGTTGTACAGTTTTATGGGTGGAGGGAGCCAGAGTACCCAGAGAAAACCACAGAGCAATGGCAAGCAACTGTCATACTCTCCAACATACTAAGACCACACAAGCTGTGTTAGCATTGGTTGAAGACAGGTGCACCATCAACGTGCGGTATGCCTCAGTACATAGTGCCACTGTGCCCCACGTGAGCAATCAGGATTAAGTGCTTTGCCCAAGGACACAGCACAGTTATCTCTGATGGGGATCAAACCGTGAACCTTTCGGTTTGAAGTTCAGTGCCGTAACCACTAAGCCATCACACTCCCGTGTTCTTGAATAATATTGTTGAATTATTACTGTACCTACAAATGCAAAATAAATGTACACATCTTATCAATTTGTTGTTCCTGATGTTGACAACTTTTTGATTCGCAAATTTTTCAGTGGGAATTTTCATGCATACCAGTTGAATGAATAGAAATTAATTTCTCAAATATTCGGACTGTAATCAAGTCAGAGAGATTAGAAAATAAATTAGTATAAACATAAAATTAAAATATATTTATAAAATATTGTTAGTTCTACACTCACTGTTGCTTCATCTCGTAAATAAAACTCATGAAGTGGATCAACATTTATCTTGAGACCTTGACCTCTATTGGTTGCTTTTGTGATCCATGGATGATCCAAACATTCTTCCACAGTCAATCTATCACTGAAAAGAAACACAACAAATGATAAATAGATTGAGATCACTAGTTTCAGTAACAAAAAAAAAACTTCTGCGAAGTCAAATACAATCATCATATAATTAATTCACTCTAGTACTGAAATGGTTAA